>PVJC01013047.1:11670-38739 GCA_004026665.1 Murina feae
TCTCTCTCTCTCTCTCTCTCTCTCTCTCTCTCTCTCTCTCTCTCTCTCTCTTCCCCCCCCCACCCCACCCCCATGTGAATGTCCAGGCAGAAGGTCTTCTACAAGTCAAGAAGAGGGATCTCCCAGGAAACCAAATTTGTTGACACCTTGATCTTGGCCTTCCAGCCTCCAGAACTTTGAGAATTAAATGGCTACCATTTAAGCCTTCCATTAAGGGTAGACTTATTCTAGCAGCCTGGGCTAACTAACACATGTGGGGTCTGGTATGGTACCTACTGCCTGGAACACCATAGTTGCTCAATAAATAACACTGAATTTCGAACTACTCAAACTAAGAAAAACATAAAATGTTATTTTGGTTTTCTCAGTGAATAGTTTTTAAGACCACTTCTCTATAACCTTTGATGTTTCACTCCAGCATAAACAGCAGCGATGTGGGTATTAAAAGTGGGCAGTAGAAAAATCATCCATGAATGCAGGTATAACACAAGTCAGAAGAACGTTTTTTAAGTAGGAAAAAAATTATTTTCAGCCTTACAAAATTCAAAGAGGTTTTGCAAGTGCAAACAGACTTCAGCTTTTTCACATTCCTCATGCCCAGAAACTAGGACATTAAAATGCCAGAAACCCTTTCAATATTTAAACCACGTGATAAATGCAGGAGAAAGTCTCCAAGGACTAAGATAGCTTCTGTGGAGGTGCCAAAGGGCCAGATGCTGCTTTTTAAAAAAATATGAACTTGGCTTTGAAAAGACCTGGGGCTCCATCCCAAACGGGAAGGGCTGACACGTGTGTGATGCATGTCCTCAGGTCCCTCAGCCAGGATCTTCTAACAGCAACACCGTGTGACCACCGGGTGAGGTGGTGGCATGTGCAAAACACAGGCTCTGCTGCACATGAGGACAGGAATCAGATGGATTTGGTCTGAGGCCATGAAAATAAATTCCATACAATTACATGGGGAGAATGTGGTGTTGCAAAAGATGCAAAATAGCTTCACTGCACCTGAGATTTTTATTTTTAGAAAATATGGACACAGATGAAGGGGGGGGGGGAACAGCCATATTGAAAAAGAAGTTTCATGATGCAGAATATGAAAAAAATAAAACATTTTTTGAACTAATACATACAAGAGCAGTTTTGTTCACTATTGCCATCTATCAAACTATCAGTTGTATCTGTATGATCTTCCACCTTAATTCTGAGCTATTAAAAGGCCCTACTCATGCACATTCATTGTCACACACTCCTGAACACCCTGCACTATGACGAGCTTGAAATACTGAATTCCAAGGTTTTTGTAGTTGTGGTGGAGATTTTTTGTTTTTGTTTTTTAAGAACACCTAGACTGCATTTCTACATTTGCAGCCCCTCGTGGGGTTCACCTGAGTTTAAATTCGCTGCCAAAATTATTTTTTCAGTGTCTTTAACACAGATCGGCCTCCCGAGAGCGTGTGCCCTGGGCTTTCCTAGCAGGCAGCCGGCCAGCCCCTGAGCACCTCAGCTCTGATAATTAGATCTCATGGCCCCACTCTCCCTCCCGCCTGCCACGGGGCCAGCGGGGAACTCTCAGAGCCCTGGCAGCAGGCTGCCTGGCTGGCTGGCCTTCCTGGCCACCTCATCAACGATGCAGTGAGTGCCTAGAGGGTACATCCTCCATTTCTGCCCTCTCTCCACACCTCGCAGATCAACTCTTGTGGAATACAGCTCCTAAACATTCATTTCCTGGCAGTAATGATATCTATATATTCCTAGACAATTCCACGTGTTGAGTGAAAGAGCTCTTTCTGACTTAATTTGTCTCGAGGACACAGGACTGGGAATAGACAGTGCAAAGAAAAACCTCCAGATGAAAATACTGAATTTATTCAGAACTTAGCCCTTCCCTCTCCTCCTCCGCATCAGTCTACGTGACTTACAGAGTCCAAGGGATCCCAAGGCCTTTTCTCAAGATAGTTTTCATTCTCAAGACCCAACGTAGGTGTATTTTTCTGACCCGATGCGGCAGTCAGCAGCTAAAAGAGTACGATTCTCTGAGCAATAAACAGAAACACTATCTCATCTTCCCTCTGTGGGTTGGCCTGGTATGTGCTGGTTTCACTGGCCTGCCGATGTTTCACATGGCATTTCGTTTAGCTGATCTCTGAGACTGAGTTCAAGGGAAGTTGATATGTTTACATCCCTTCAAAACTGCTCTGCAGGTGTGCCAAGCAGGGAAGCTGAAACAGTGCTGCCCATTCAGAGGCCTCGACCCTCTCTGTCCCACTGCTGTCTCGCTGTCTGACAGGTCAGACCACCACATGAAGCAGTGAAGGCTGATCAGAGCCACAAAAGGAGGGGGGAGGGGGGAAGAGGGTGAAGTATAAGATGGCAATCTGCACTGGAGAAGAGCCTCAGCCCAGAGGCTCCTGAGCAGCTCCCAGGCCTAACCAGCCATCCCTGTAACACTCAGGGCCTGGTCTGAAAGGAGCAGAAGGGGGAGGGATAAGGAACAAGCCATGGCAATGAGGCAGGGGGCGGGGGAGGGAGAGAAGGGAGAAAAATGGGAGGAGGCAGAGGAATTGGCTCTTTTCTTTAATCAAGTGCCGAGGAGATGTGAGACCACCTCAGAAGAGCCAGCAGCCGATGGATGGCCAGGAAGCAGCTGATGTCAGCGGTCTCACTCTCACTGTGTGCTCCTTCTGCCTCTGGGAAGCACAGCACATAGCCAGGCCGCTGCACAGCCTCAGGAAGAACAGCTGCCACCACTCCTTCTCAGGATGCGTCAGGCATTCTGCTTAAAAACTGCCTTAAATCTTCCCTTTCAGGTACCAATAAATATTTACTTTTCTGGGGAATGCAAATATATAAATATTATTTCTAATCTCCTCTACAATCCTGCTATGTTGGTGCATGAGTCAGGTTTCTCAGGAGAAACAAAACCAGCAGAGGGTGGGGGTGGAGGGGTGTGTGTGTGTGTGTGTGTGTGTTTGTGTGTGTGTGCGCGCGCACGCAGAGATTTGTTATGAGGAATTGGCTCATGCAATTCTGGAGGCTGAGAAATCCCAGGACCTGCAGGCTGGAGGGGCTCGGAGAGCCCACAGGGCAGAGGAAATGATGCTGTATTTGGTCTCCTCAATAAGACTGGAAGCTCCAGACCCTGGTGGATGCTGGGTCTTAAATTTCTCCAACCATCACTGAGGAGCTTCAGTGTGTCGGGCTTATTAACAAGGGCACAGCTTAGACCCTGTCCTTGTAAAGCCTTTTCATCCTCTACCTCTAGGATAAACCCCAAAACAACCTGAATACAATAAACTGAAAAATGAAAAAATAATCCATACCACACATCTTCGACAATTTCCTTTTAAATTCAGTTAGAGTGATTAAAATCTTGAGTTTAAAAAGAAGAAGTCAACTATGAACTAGTTTATGAGTACCACACGCGGACATTCTTCATCCCGACATCAGTGTGCCGATGGCGTTCTCTGTAAGGAGAGAGCAGCACGTCCTCTGTGACAAATTAAGTTGCAAAGCTGTTTCCTCTGCTCTCCGGTTCCCCACTTATATTAATGAGTGCCATAAAGGAAAGCCTTTAAAGATAGTATTTATTTGCAGAAATAAACGTCAATTCATAGCACTCAGAAGCACATACACACACTGAGGGGAGTCACTTGTGGGAATCCTAATATTTTATCATGTCCTGGATATTATTACCATGGTATCTGCATATTTCCACACTCCACCACCCTCGTATTTCAAACTATCGTGGCTTCTGACCGCAGCCATTCTCTGGCACCCCTGCACGTTACCCACAGGAACACCAGCAGTAAATATCACGTTTTGCCCCTTGTCAGAACTGCCTCAGACTACATCAACATGAATTATTTTAAGAACAAATGCATCTCTGTTGTTTACAGTGTAACAAACACAAAGCCATGACAAATGTCACAAGCTATAAATAAAGACATCTCCACTGTACTGCACTTATTCATCTCCAGGTTGAACAAATGTTAATTACGGAGAATTTGAAAATGAGCCTTGTTAATGTCATTTTTAATTTAGCATGTTACGGTGTAAATGTTTTCCATTGAGTTAATTTACACTTGTTATCACAGGCGTCATTACTAGGTTTCTAGTGGAGCAGCTCTCTGTGACTCTAAAATTTGCTTAAAATGGCAGAAACAATTACTAATTAGAAGGGCATGTTTACTTTAATTATGTGTATTTCCTAGTCTAGTTGTATATGTAATGTATTATGGAAGTGCATGATTTAATTAGTGAAACTCATTTATCACAAGCAACTTCTCAAATAAGCACTGCTTTAAAAATAAAACAGGCTCGTTCAGTGTTTCATAAAGTCCTTGGTGATATTTCTACAGAGTGAGCCTATATGGAGATCTTTCACTCATGAAATGAGAACATTTAACAATTTTTTTCTCCCAAATTTTGCGAAAATTAGAATAGTCTCTCAGTTTAGCAATAACAAGAGTTCAATTCTGCAGTTCTTAATGCAAAATGTACAACACGGTGTACAGTCCCGGCTGGGCAGCTCAGTTGGTTGGCGCATCGCCCTGTGCACCAAAAGGTTGCGACTTTGATTCCTAGTCAGGGCACATATCTAGGTGGCAGGTTTGATCCCTGGTCAGGACATGTATGGGAGGCAACCAATAGATGTTTCTCTCTCACCTCTCTCTCTGTGTGTGTGTCTCTCTGTCTCTCTCTCTTTCTCTCTCTCTCTCTCTCTCTCTCTCTCTCTCTCTCTCTCTCTCTCTCTCTCTCTCTCTCTCTCTCTCCCCTCCGCCCTCCCCTACAGCTCCCCTTCCTCTCTTTCTAAAAAAAATCAATTTAAAAAACAGCTCTTCTGCCCTGACCGGTTTGGCTCAGTGGATAGAGCATCGGCCTGTGGACTGAAGGATCCCAGGTTCAATTCCGGTCAAGGGTATACACCTTAGTTGCAGGCACATCCCCAGTAGGAGGTGTGCAGGAGGCAATTGATCAATGTTTCTCTCTCATCGATGTTTCTAGCTCTCTATCCCTCTCTGTTCCTCTCTGTAAAAAAATCAATAAAAATATTTTTAAAAAAACAGCTCTTCAGGTAAGAGTTAAAAAAATATGGTGTACAAAATTTACAGATCTATCAACTCAAAATATTTAAAGCTGCACTCAAAATTAACAGCCTGTTATTTATTGATATTTACACTGACAAATTCCCTTTAAAATTTTTAAAAAGAAAATTCTTTTTAATAAGAAGAACATGTTAGCATTCCTTCCTGGAGTCATGGCTCTGCACTCAAAGTACAACTGACTTTTTGTCCTAAAAATCAGAGCACAGTGATCACCAGTGCAGTACAGGCACTCTTGGGAGACGTGGGAGTGTGGGTCCAACCCCCATGGTAAAGCAAATGCTGCAAAACAGCGAGTCATAATCTGTTTGCTGGTAGAGGGTCTTGCCTCCAATCTGTAAGACACACACCTGTGAAGCACAACAGAGAGGCATAATAAAAGGAGATGTGCCTGTAACTGATTCAGGAAAAGACCACAAAACTCCTAGGAAATACTGCTGGAGAATGGGACATTCACCTGGTCTCCAAAGGAGAAAACCATCCTTAGAGGAGAAAAGCCTGGTGGACTCAACATCAACGGCATGAGCAAATCTAATGCAACCACCACCAGGACAGACTACATGGGGGCCCTGAGGTGCGGCCTTGGGAAGGCGCCTCTCCCTGGATCGCATTCTTTAATCTATCAAACACTGACCAGGGACAGACTGTGGTACATTCCACAGTAACCAGTCTGGACTTTGCAGAATGGTCAATGTCACAAAAGACCTTGAAAAAGCTAAGGGACTAGTCTAGATTAAAAAGAGACCAAAGACACGTGACAAATAAATGCCTTATGTGATCCCTTGATTGGATCCTGGATTTTAAAAAAAATACAAGAAAAACTGAGACAGTTGGGGAATTTGAGTCAGGACTGTACATTACATAATATTATTATATCAAGGTTATATTTTCCTGGTGTTTTAAGAGATAGCTAGAGGCAGAAATGATGAAACCAAAGCTGTCTTACTTCGGGGCATCATGAGAACACAGGGTTCTGTGGAAAAAGCGAAAAAAGTAATACTGGGGAAACAGAAAGCAGCAGGGAGAGCAAGACCCAATAAGGGAGGGACTGACCCATGGAAGAAGCCATGGGCTGAGTCTACAGCTGCTGAGCGGGCTGCTGAGGACAGGGCATGAGGCATCACTCGCCCATGGGGTCGCGGAGTCAGAGCCGACTCACCAACATGTAACACAAGAGAAAAAGCTAATTCTCAGGAGAGACACCGGAAATGGTCAGGAACGAGTTGTCATGATCTGCAACATCCTTTTGAACATTCAGAAAACAAAGCAAGGGCTATGAAGCAAGTGTAGCAAAATGGCTGATGAATGGGGAAACGAGTATTTTTTTTCCAGTTCATTACACCCATGTCAACTTTTCTATAAGCTTGAAATCAAAGGTTGGGAAAATATAAGCAGTCCAGTGGGCAGAGCGGTAGGGAGGCATACTCTTCACCTTTCTTACACACAGACATCCAAGTAACGTCAATACACGGCTCTGAATTTCAGCGTTTTAGCACGGCCATTAAAATGGCAGCACATCGACTCACAACATTCCCGAGAAGCATGTTCTAGTCACCTTATGTGCTTAGACCCCAGAAAGAATCCATCCACACAGCAGCCAAAGCATGCCTCATACAGACACATGCACCCCACTAGCCTGACTGAGAGGTCCAGGACTTGGTTTTGTTAGAAAAGATCAATCTACAGTGTGCTTTGTTTAATTTTAAGATACTACTTACAATAGGTCTCATTACAGTACACTTTCACAAACACACTTTCTTAACAAAGTGAAGTAAACATTGGTACTTTAGGATTTTGCCCAACCAAGTGAAATCCCCAAGAACTAAAAGGGCAGAGTGTTCCCCGCTCATCTCAAGGTAGCCCCCATGCTGCTCCTACGAACACAGATGGGCTGGAGGACACTCACTAACCCCCACAGAGCAGGTGATGGATGCTGACAATCTCTTCTGGGCAGCAAGGACAGGCCTGCTGCTCTTTAATTACTGTGGACTAACGACCAGTGACGGGACAGTCTCGCCAAAGGAAGAGCATGGCATTCCCTGTCCAGATATAAGGAGTGCACAACAGGCTCTCTGCTACCTCCCGAGACTGCCACCAAGCTGTCTAGTAACTATGGCATTTTCAGGAATGCTGGAACGTTATCTTTTCATTCAATTTCTGATTTCTGCTCATGGTCATTCTGGTAGTCCTCCTTAAATATAGTTATCTTGCTGGTTACGATAGATAACAAGCACTTGGTTTAGTTAGCACCTGCCCGCTGTCACCCCAGCCCGGCATTTCAACCTGCGGGTTAGACTAGCCCTACCTAAGGAAGTAAACAGATGTTGCTGGAAAGAGCTGGAAATTTCAAGCTGAGCCAATGCAACACCTCTCAGGAAGGTGGAGAGAGCTGCTGGTAAAACTAGTGACGACTCATGAAGGTCAAGATGGTGACATAGGAAAACGTGGTACTCGCTTCCTCCCACAACTACATCAAAATTACAACTAAACTACAGAACAACCATCACTCAGAAATGCCTGAAATCTAGCTGAACAGAAATCCTACAACTAAGGAAAAAAGAAGCAGCCACATCAAGACTTGTAGGAGATGTAGAACGAGCTGGTCCCACACTCACATATGATAGATACAAATCGGGAGAGAGATCTTGGCTGTGGAGGTTCCCCTCTAAGGAGTGAGGGGACCCAGCCTTTCACCAGGTCCCCCAGCCCAGGGTTCTGATGCCTGGAAGAGAAGTCCCCATGACTTCTGGCTACAAAAACAAGAGGCGATTGTGGCTAGGAGAGAGGGCTGCTTGAGTCCCCTACATTCCTCTTGAAGGGCCCATGGATGGAAGTACTGGGACTCACTGCCTCGGAGCTCCAGCACTGCAACAGCAACTCCAAAGGCACCGAGGCATACAGCAAGAATTGAATTGCCTGGCATCAGGGCAAGAGCTGGAGGTGCAGCTTTCTCCCAGACAGAACTGTTGGCAGAGGCCACTGTTCCTATTCTGAGCCCTTCCCTAACAGAGCTGGCAGGTGAGCACCATATCTGAGTCTCTATCAATGTGGCTAACACTGTTGGCTCCACCATGGTGATTCCCTGAGACCCTGCCCCATCCAACTTGCAGGCCCACCAAAGCTGTTTCCAATGGCTTTTCCATACTAACATCTTGTCTTGGCTCATGTTTCAGACTTTTCTAAAATTTCTCAAACAAGTAGCATCTGGCTTCAGTGTGCCCCATACAGCTGGCTAAGTGGCCCCAGGCTCGGCACTAGAGGCAACCAGCCCTGGTTAACAGCTTGGCCTCTCCTGGGCACCTCCAAGCCAGCTTAAGTAGCAGCCATCTACAGATTGCTTTGTAGCTCAAGCCAGGTGGCCCCAGGCAGGACACAGGTGGTGGCTGATGTTGGCTGGTACCTCCCAAGTGGCCCCAGAGTCATATCCACAAGCAACACACTCAAAGGGCAGTCTGAGTGGACCCCAGGCCCCTGCTGAAGTAAGCCCTGCTTGGTGGGTTGGGCCCCTGCACAGCTGATCCTCCATGTGGTCCTGGTCACAGCAAGGTCTTAAAGCCAATTAGCATGAAGGTAAATCCCTCCCATTGATGTGCCAACAACAATCAAAGCTCAACTATAACAGAAGGGTTTACACAACCCTCACAGCACCTGGAGCACCAGAAACCAGCACAATGAGGAGACAAAGAAACCATGTCTCAAATGAACAAAACTCCAGAAAAAGAACTAAACAAAATGGAGACAAGCAAACTATGAGATACAGAGGTCAAAACACTGGTTATAAGAATGTTCAATTATCTCAGTGCCAATGTCAACAAAAAGATAGGAATATAAAAATGGAATTAAGAAATATAAAAAAGAACCATTTAGAAATGAAGACTTTCTAACTGAAATGAAAAATACATTTCAGGGAATCAACAGTGGAATAGATGAAGCAGAGGAACACATAAGAGATGTGAAAGTAAGGAAGCAGAAAACACCCCATCAGAACAGAAAAACAAAAATTAAGATAGTATAAAGAGCCTCTGGGTACCAACTTTAAATGTACCAGCATTCACATCATGAGGGTTCCAGAAGGAGAAGAGAGAGAGAGTGAGGAATTAAAAATGCATGTGAAAAAAATGACAAGAGTAGTTCCCTAATCTGGTGAAGGAAATGTACAAGTCCTGGAAGCGTATAGAATTCCAAAAGAGATGAATCCAAAGAGGCCCACACCAAGACACACCATAATTAAAATGCAAAAGCTTAAAAACAAAGAGAGAACCTCAAAAGAAGCAAGAGAAAAGCTGTTAGTTATCTACACAGAGCTCCCATAAGACTGTCAGCTGATTTCTCAACAGAAACTTTGCAGGCCAGAAGGGAGTGGCAAGAAATAGTCAAAGTGATGAACAGCAAGAACCTACAACCAAGATTACTCTACCCAGCAAAGCTACTATTTAGAATCAAAGGTCAGATAAACAGCTTCCACAACAAGAAAAAGCTAAAAGAAACCATCACCACCAAATCAGTATTACAAGAAATGTTAACGGGTATTCTTTAAGATGGGAGGGGGCGTGGGAGGATGGGTGAAGAAGAAAAGTTAAGGGATTAAGAAGTACAAATTGGTAGTTACAGAAGTCACAAAGATGTAAAGTACACCACAGGGAAATAGTCAATAACATTGTAATAACTATATATGGTGTCAGATGGGTATTAGATTTATTGGAATGATAACTTAGTAAATCATATAATGTCTAATTACTGGGTTATACACTTGAAACTAACAAAATATTGTATGTCAACTATAATTTAAAAACGAAAAATTATTCAAAGTAAAAAAAAAAGTGTAGCTAAGAGCTAGTTAAGACCAAGGTGGGTCCAGCTCAGCCACTTTGAACAACAATCTTCCCACACACTGCACCTCCATGTTCTGAAACTGAAAAGGGGTCTTCCATCTCCAGACAAGGGAAGAGTGAGGATGCGGCAAAGCTTATTGGGAGAAACAAGAAAGGCCAACAGTGAACCTGATGTCCCACCCTTCACTACACTGTAAAAAGTTAAAAGGAAAAAATTAATCATCTTTCTTTCCTGCCATTTATAGAGTGGGAATGAAAACCTGGGGAGCTGTACAGGAGCAATTGGATTGGTGTGGTGTGTCTGTGTGTGGGCACCTCCGAGTTTATGCTTGTACAACACACACTGTATTTGTGTTTCAAGAAAGAGAGGTTGCTCAAGCAGGGTAAGTTTCAGCAAAATGTAACCTTCGCCTTAGAAACCAGGAACCAAAGTAATTAGATTACAATCTTTCCAACACTGTGGGAGAGATTCGATCAATTAGAACCAAGATCAGTTACATTAGTTGGTTTTCCTAAGTAATGGACTCTTAAATACAATCAATACTTCTCCAGGCTGTGAGTTCTCAAGACCTGAGATGCATTTAACAAAAAACACAAATGGATTTTCAAAAGGCCCTGGGATGTTCCATCACAGAAGGGGTTGGAGTGGGGACAGCAGAGAGAACAGACTTTTGAGCTCGCTGTCCAAGTCTTCCTTTCCTTTCCTCGTGTGTGTGCTATTGTCGTGTATGTTTGGTTTTTCACATATGAATTAAATTTCTTTTATCAAAGAGCCTTAATCGCTGAATAAGCAGTCATATCACTCTTGTTTCTTTTTAAAGTTTCAGTACTGAAACTAATTTGATAGGGAATAGAATATAATTGAGATTTCTATTTATGTTTTAAGAAATTGACAAAACTTAAATTGTAACGTTATGAAGAAAAATGGCAGTAGTTGCTCCAAATCAGCTAACTCCTGCCACCCCTCCCCTCCAAGAGTGAATTTAGGGAAGGGCAATGAGGGTATCCTGCCCAGTTTCTTGGGTGGCCACACAGAGCTGCCTTCCAGGACTATTCTTGCTTAGAATCTATACTAATAAAAGGGTAATATGCTAATTAGGGTGGACGTCTTCCAGACGTCCATCCAGACAAAGCCACAGCAGCTGCGAGGCCTGGGGCTCAGGCAGCCATGGGCTCAGGCAGCAGTGAGCCCCAGCGACTGCAAGGCCCAGGACTCATGCAGCCGTGAGCCCTGGCAGCTGAGAACCGGAGCTCAGGCCTCTCAGCCACCTCGGCCGGCAGTGGCAGCAGCAGCGGGATGATGGGTGTGGCACCTTCCCCTGATCAGCCTGGTCACATCCCACAGAGGCAGGCCAGACTGCTGCTTAGGCCCACTCCCCATAGGGAGCAGGCTAAAACCGTCAGGAGAACATCCTCTGAGGGCTCCCAGACTATGAGAGGGCCAGGCCGGGCTGAAGGACATCCCTGCCAGTGCACAAATTTTCGTGCACAGGACCTCTAGTAGATCCATAAGAGCCCTAAGTTAACACCAAATTCTCTGACTGCCTACCCAGTGGGTCTCCACCCTACTCCAAGTGGCAGGAGCTAGGTTTAGAGATTGTCATTCAACTTGGTGGGTCCATTTCCCAAGTTACACAGCTTAGAGCTTAATGATAATGTATTTATCAATTGAGACAAAACAATCATCCTCAGTGCTCAAAGTCCACTCACTATTACCCTAAATTAAGTCGCTTGGTGGGGCAAGCGGGGGAACGGCGCATCTGTGACTTCCTCCAGCAACTCTTGCATGGGCACCTGCAACACACACGCCTCTCCTCAGTGATTTAACACACTTGTAATAATTAGAAAGTTAAGCAACTAATTCCTGATTTCCGCAAGAGCCAGGCTTCTGTTGGAGTGTGAGGAAACGTGGTGAGAGGAGAAGTGGAAAGGAGGGAATTTACACCGAGAGGCTCTTGTGCATGGCTTTTTAAGTTCTGTGTAATGAAGAGACGCTGAGGTAATCTGAATCACCAGGTAATCAAAACAGCATTGATATTACCTTTTACATCAATTACCTTCCTCTTGGCAGCCATTGAAAAATTATGTTGTACTCAAAATTCAGCCTGTTGACTTTATTTAGACAACACCTGAACTGTGGCTGGGTGTCAGCGTGCTAGCCACCGTACAATTGCAAATTCTGCTGTTTGACAGTAGCTGAGAGTAGACTCTGCAGGCATCACATTAGAAACTGTGACATCTAGAACTCCGTTTTCTCATCTGTGGAGTGGGGATAACAATGTGCGATGTCACTGGCATTATGGACGAGGGAAAGTAAGAGATGTGAAGCACCCAAAATAGCCTCTGACACAGGGTAGGTGCTTAGCCCGCTATGATGTCTGTCAGGAGCAGTTTCCTTGAGGCAGAGATTCCCTTTGAGTGTCTTGCATCTTTTTAACCAAATCATCATCTGGTTCAACAAAAGGAGGCCATATGCTGGGAACATAGGGAACAACTCCCCCTGCGGAACGTCTGATGGTGACCTTCACTCACCTGGTTCCACATGCCAGCATGAATCCTGTCTGAGGATCCCTCTCCCTCCTTCTCTTGCCATAAAGGATTAACTAGCATTTGGTGCTCCTTAAAGAGACATGAAGAGTGTTTGTGTAGAAAATCCAAGTGCATAAGCCTATGGCTGTCAACTGGATGTACACTGATCCCCCCGCCCCCCTCTGTGTACTAGTATAGGTGAGGGATCGGCTCCTCAAAACCTCACGCTACACTGTCCAGAGGCTGTAATTCCTGGTCCTAGTTAAGGTTTCTCATTCCTAAGGCATTACTTCATCCCTTTCATTTAGCAGAGCCCCTCTAATCCTGGGAACTGGAGAGACTCCTACAGGCCATTAGCACACACTCTGCACCTAATGAACAGTCCAGTCCGACAGGAAGAGTGCAAGATTGTGGGGTTAGGAGACCCAAATCCGAGAGCTACCTCGGCCAACGGGGCACACTGGGCAATTCAAGACTGTCTTCTCATCTATAAAGTGAGAACGCTGGATTCGATGGTCACAGTAGTGGTTAATTTTATGTCAACCTCACCAGACCACAGGGTGTCCAGATATCTGGACACACACTATTCTGCGTGTCTGTGAGGGTGTTTCTGGATGGGGTTAACGTGAACCAACAGCCTGAGTAAAGGGCAGTGCCCTCCCCGATGTGGGTGGGCCTCATCAACCCCACCAAGGCCTGAAGAGCACAGAAAGGCTGACTTCCCCCTTTCTGCCCAATTACCTTCGAACTGGGACATGAACTAAGACACTCCACTTGCCCTCGGACTTGGACTGAAACATGGGCTCTTCCTGCTCTTAGCCTACAGGCCCTCAGACTGGTGCTTTCACCATCAGGTGTCCTTGCTCACAGGCCTTAGGGCTCACCCTAGCACTTCCATCACTGGCTCTTCTGCCTCTCGTATGCTGACTGACCCTGCAGGTCTTGGGACTTTCTGCCTCGGTATCCCACGCACCAATTCCTTACAATAAATCTCTTCATATAAATACCATGCACACAGACCCCATTAGTTCTGTTTCTCCAGAAAACCTGGCAATACAATCGCCGAAGATCATTTTCAACTCTACGTGCTGCCAGATGGCCATCTCATCTGTGCTTGAACACCTTCCCTGCCTCCTATGCAGCTCATCTGGCTTTAAAGAGGGTGGGACTTGGTAGGTCCCACCTTGGGTGAGAATCTAAAGCCCCACCACCCATCTCAGTAGTCAGGAGGTTAACCGATGTGGCCTCACATGGGCAGAGGAGAGTGCAACCTCCATCTCCTTGGGTCTCCTTATAGTTACGTTAATGTAGGAGCCTGAG
This sequence comes from Murina feae, assembly GCA_004026665.1. Lineage (NCBI taxonomy): Eukaryota > Metazoa > Chordata > Mammalia > Chiroptera > Vespertilionidae > Murina > Murina feae. Next base: position 25,454 of record PVJC01013047.1, read on the forward strand.
CCTGCCTAGGACGTTGTTGTTAGTTTTGTTTTATTCTGGCTTTCCCGGTTATGTTATAATGCTGGCTAATCTTGAGTCTGCTCGTCTGCACATGAATAACCATGAAATAAATCACCACCCAGTACTTATGCCGAGGACCTTTAGTACATAAGTGCAGGACTTTGCCTTTGTTACCAAAACCAGCATTATTTTGTTACTTTGGGGGCAGAAATGTGGCAATTTTTATCCTGTCATCTAGGGCACCGTTTCTCCCTCTCACCTGTCCCATCCTGAGATTGGCTAATAAATCACCATCTCTAAAAGGAAACATGAGGTGGGTCCCCGATGCCCTGCAGCACTCCCACATCACCTCCCTCCAGTCCAGTGGTCTCCAGCCCTGACTGCACAGTACAATCACCTGCGAATCTTTTTTTTTTAAAATGTCAGACTCAATCTCAGAGATTTTTATGCAACTGGTGAGAAGCAGGGAGGAGGACGCTAGGACATTTATAAGAACTTCTTAGGTGATGCTAATATGTAGCAAGTCTAAAAACCAAGGTTCTCTCTAGATCAGGGGTCAGCAAACATTTTCTGTAAAAGACCCAAGTGGCAAATATTTTAGGTCGTGTGGGCCATACGGTCTCTGTCACAACTGCTGTTTTTTCATTGTAACATAAAAGCAGCCACAGGTAACAGGTAAATGAATGGCTTGACTGTTTTAATAAAACTTTATTTACAAAAACAAGCAGCAGGCCATGTTGGCTCATCGGCTATAGTTGGCCAGTTAATCCATTCATTACCCTGTTTTAAAATGGTTGCTGCATCAAATAGAATCTCATGGAACTGCATGATCACCCAGCTCACATTTCTGCACCTTGCCATTCACGAAAGACTTCTCAAATGGCATGTTGAAATCAATATTCACTCTCTATCTGACATTCCTTTCCTGTGTCATATTGATGATCCCAGCCAAACAGGAACAATCCTGTTCTAGGAGAATCCTTTCTGTCTCCCAGTAATCACTGCTGCCTTTTTATATGCTCACAAACATCTGTTTAAAATTGCTTCTGGAGTTTCATCAGAAACTGACTTAAGCTCACCCATCTGCAGCTTCTAAACTATGCTTCTCCCCTGGAGAACTGGGACATGTTCACTGAAATCATTTACAATCTTCTGGCATCCTGGTCTCCTTGGTTCTCAAATATTATCTAAAGTGGTTCACGGTCCCATCGGCAAGCTCTCTCAGTGCCCAGGAGACCTAAATGCACTTTCAGCAGCTCTCATTATCTCTTCTATCTTGAGTTTTAATTTTTCCTAAGCATGTTTATTCTACCCTTTCCAATTTTAAGATCCTATTTCCTGATAAATAGGATACAATCACAATAGGAGCCAAGCAGGTCTGTGTTCTCCACGTCCTCTGTTTACACTGCACCATCTGTTCTAAAGAAGGCTAAGTTGTCTTTAATTTTTTGGCTCCAGATATAAATGCTTTAAAAATCCTACATACAGGTGACCATATGTTTTGGTTTGCCTGGCAGAGTCTGGTATATGTCTTTTGCCCTGAAGTAAGTGCTCATAGCACCCTCTCCACTTCGAAAAGTATCGTCTGAACAGCTGGTCCCCTAGGAAACGCTGAGGACATGGGGGTAGACAGCATTTCCTAGATGGGATGGGTTTCCAGGTCTGTCACATACTCGAGAGAAAAAGAAAACCAACTCTGCTAAGTCTCTAGCTACACTGGATTCATTTCCTGGCTCTGCCATTTACTAGCTGTGTGACCTTAGAATAAGTTATTTAACCTTTTTGATACTTGACTCCACCCTATCGAATCTTTGTACCTCTTAAATGAATAAACACATGATCAGAGCCCTTGGCACAGTACACATATTACATATCAAATGCTCAAGAAATGATACCTAAGATCACTGCTAGTGTTATTGTCCATGTTATCCATTCCCCCAGCCCTCTCCACAGCGTCACAACATTCGTCACTCTATTCCACTGGTGCGGTCTGTCCTTCCTTTTCTGTTGGTCACATTCTTTTTCTCACCCAACTCTTCCAACTAGTTTAAACTCAACTGTACCTCTGCATCGTTGGTAAAGTCTCCCCCACGTTGTTGAAGAAATCTATCTTCACTAGAAAGCTGAACTACTCAGAGGGGCCTCTCCTCTCACAAAGAAGCCACCTGTATTGACAACCTACATAATCTGTAAGCTGCTCTGGCAGGAATGCAAACTTATACTCCATGAATCCCTTGGTATCTATGTTTCCTAATCAAGATAAACTACTATTCGCCACGGATCCCTTGGGAACACACCCTGAAACTTGGGAGATTTCAACTCTCAAATAGCTAGAGTAAATCACACTAGCTATAAAATAATAACTGCATTAACTTTCTGAGAATAAGGCTGACCTGCAGCATATTCAAATAGTGCATCAGAAAAGGGATCACACAGAAAAAATGAGTGATAGCTGGAGTTCCAATATCAACTACAAAATAGCAACCATTACTTATTCAGTGACTACTATATGCCAAGAAATGATATACGAGGCACATTATAAATGTTATCTCAGCTCGCTATTCAACTCAGCCATCCTGCTGGAAATTGAGCCTCAGAGGTCTCAGTCCCCCAGTTGCAAACTGGTAACAGCAGGCATAGCAGCCACCCAGGCCTGTACCCACAGTGCATGCTCCTTCAGATACACCATGTTATGTCTTTTGAAGACATACAAGACGTTTTTAGACACAGTTGCAAAGTAAAAGGCCTCCATAAAAAAGCAAGATAGTGAGATTTTTAGAGAAATGCATACATTTTTAGAGAAATGCATACTTTTGATTAAATGAATAGCTGACCTTTACACAGTAATTTTGGATGATGAAAGCCAGATATCAAAGGTTGGTGTTTTTTTTACACAAGAGACATCACACACACAAGGCTAGCAGCTTGAAGCAGGTGACTCTAGCAAAGCATACAGACAGCAAATTCAATGAAGGTACCATTTGACACACACTGTCCAGAGAGAAAATGAATAAATATGAAGTGGCCCAAAGTTGGTCTATATATTCAATGGATTACTTACTACTCAGCAATAAAAAGGAATGGAGTACTAATATGTGCTACAACTGCACACATGTTATGCTAAGAAAAATAAGGCAGACACAAAGGCCACATGTGATTCCATTTATATGAAAAGTTCAGACACAGGAAAGTCTACAGAGACAGGAAGTAGACTTGTGGTTTGCCAGGGTTGGGGGTATTGGGGAATTGGGGGGTGATAGCTAAAGGGTACAGGATTTCTTTAGAGAGCCATGAAGAGGTTTCAAAACTGACTGAGGTGAAGGTCGTATAGTCTGTGATGCCCTGTACACTTTATTATGGATGAATTATATAGTATGTGAATTATATCTCAAACAACTACTTATTTTTTTTTTAAATCTGCATATCCTCATTTCTAATCCAAAGCAAGTTTTCAAAAGGATAATGAGAAAAAGGAGGGCAAATTTTGATCCTGAGGCCACACCAATGCTCCCATCTGGCTGAAGAGTCAGCCAAGAGGCCAGATGTCGGGACTGGAAGACAACGACCCAGGACCTGGCACTGACGCCTCGCCAGTGCCTGTGAAAGAGGACAATGAAAGCTCATCGGGCACGAAACAGCAGCATCCACAGAACAAGCTGTAGGATCCCAGCCAGATGATGAATTTCTTTAAGATCATAAATAAACACAAAACATGCATGTCTAAACGTATGAATCGGATCCAATCATTCACAGAGAACATCCGAAGGGTCTAGGATACACAAGTGGCAATGTTATTACTTAATAAAGTGGGCAACACACTCTATGTCCTTGTTCATTTCAATGCTGGCCTCTGTGAACTAATAGTTTTCTGTTAATCTGCCTTGCATAGTGCTACCCACCAACGTGACCCTTACAGTCATGTGTACAGGTAGTTGGTTCTAACACAGGGATGTGGTGGGTGCCAGGTGAGCTTTGTGCGTGTTATATCTCATTAGTCCTCACAACCACCCAACATGGGATGGTAATTTTGCAGACAGGAACACTAACACACGGGAATGTTCACTTACCTAAGGTCACAGAACTAGGAGCAACGAAATTGGGCTTTAGGCCCAGTCAGTTTGGCTCCAAGGCTGTGTCCCTAACCAGTGTGCTAAAAGCTGCCTACTGAACTGTGCAACCCACCTGTCCAGACTCTCTCCCCACTCCTAGAAGACAGTCAAAGGCATTTTGAAATACAGATAACAGCTCCTATATGTTTCCCAGCACTATTAAGAAAATTATTTAGATACCTATTCTATTTAATTATCTTTATTTTAATTTTTTATTAAAATAACCTTTTTATTTCACAATAGCTTTAGGTATACAGAAAAGTTGCAAAGAGGGTGCAGAGAATCCCTGTATATCTCATCACCCAATCTGTCCTATTGTTAACATCTTACATTAACATGTACCCCTGTCCCGACTAAGGAACCAAGACTAGTACACTACCATTCACTAAAGGCCACACTCTCTCGGGATTTCACACCTTTTGTTGTCCTTTTTCTGTTCCAAAATCCCACCCCACTAGTTTGTAGCAATGGCTCCTTGGCTTCCTCTCATTTATGACAGTTTCTCACTTTCTTTATTTTGATGACCTTGACAGTTTTGAGGACCACTAGTCAGGCATTTGGCATGATATCTCTTCGTTTGGGTTTTACTGCTGCTTGTGGGGGTTTTTTTCTCATGAGACTGAGATTACAGGTTGTTAGAAGACCAGAGAGGTGCGGTGCCATTCTCATGCACCTCGTCAAAGGCACAGCCTGTGTGTGACTTACCCCTGACCAGCTGGCTGAGAAAGTGTCCGCCAGGTCTCTCCCACATCACTTGCTCCCCTGGCCACACTATGCCTTGTGGAGAAAAGTCACAGTGTAGCCCACATTCTACCAATGGAGAGCTGAGCTCCACTTCCAGGGGGTGTGGTAACTATATAAACAATCTGATTTTTAATGGAGTTAATGTGGCCTGACATTTTAAAAAATAAAGCATGCCAAATGAGAGTGTATGACTGCCCGGCCCAGTTCACAGGGCCCCTGTGGTGGTTCTGAGGGCTCGGTGCCCATCATTCATATGTCTCAGAAGCACAGCAGGCAAGGTACACTTTCTGAAAGGTAATAAAAAAGTGAATCAGCTGGTTCCCAAAGTCAGAAATCTATTCTTTTCTAGAAGATATGTAACAAACAGCAGGTCAGAGGAAGGAGAAAACCGGTCCTGCAGATAGCGGAGGTGGCACATGCTATCTGTTTGCATGGATACATATTAAACTGGAAGTTCTGAATGAGCCACAAAATCCACAACAGATAGAAAATCCCAAGGTGAGTTGTCAGGCTCTTAAAGGAACTTTTCAAAATTAATGTGTCATTAAACGTTTTTGTGACTCTTTATAACCTTCATCCACTCTCAGTGAAAAGAGAAGGAGGTGGGGAGAAAACTGTGTATTTCTTTAAGGAAAAAAGCTGTGTTTTGACTACCCCCAATAGGTTGGGGGTACATGGTGGGGCTGGGGTGCCTATGCTCACTTCCAGTTTAGTGAGACAGGCTCTGAGGAAGGAAAGCCCAGCCCTTCCGATGGCTTCCTTGGAACTGGGGAGGCATCCTGGACCGGCGCACTGAGAGGGCCACGGGCTGGCCCGGGAGGTGCCTGCCCACTGCGTCACACTCCGAAGTGGAACAGAGAGAGCTAACTCAATCTGGAGGCAGATGTAGACTTTATGGTGGGAATTCTGGCCAGAGACATCTTCCAGGGAGTGAGCAGGGGCTGGAGAGAGGAGAGCTCCCTAAAGCAAAAGCCTGGGAGCAGCTGACAGAGAAGCCGCCCTCACCAGGGAGCTGCCCTTGGAGGGCCAAGCACGTGAGTCTCTGTAAATCCAGCCTAGACTTCCGGGTGTGGGGTCTACCGGTAGAACACACAGATCCTGGATGAAAAACAATTACTATTACTTTGTTGGGCTCAGGGAAAGCAAGAACAACCACCAAGGGACAGAAACAGAAAAGCAAACAAACAGAAGAACCCTGGGCAACAGGCCCCAAAACAGCGAGGGCCTTATGAGAAACAGAGCTGCTTTCTTTTCTTTTCCTTTTGATAAAACCGTAAATTTGGTTTTAATTGTATGTTCATATTTTTGTATTTTGCTGAATATTTTTACACTGAATATGTATCATGGGAAAATAATCTGATATATACTGAACACTTGTTGACGTGTATTGTTGTAGAATAATGCAATTTAGTCTATTTCATTATCTTAAACATAGTGAAGTGGGAAAGTGCTGCTTTCAGTGTGGTCTGTGGGGAGGGCCTCAGGCCTGTAGGGGCGCGGCGGGGAGGGAGAATAAACTGAAACCCCTCGGCTATCCTGGGGCTCACACATGGGGGTGAGATGGTGTTGGGACAGCAGCACCCCACAGTTACCCCATAAAACAAAGCTAATCCTCTCCTAGGAAAGCATCCTTGATTTAGGTCCCAAGGCTTTTCCTACAAATTCAGATCCGTCGAATATGAGCTAGCAATAGAGACTGCCCAAATACACACGAAACGAAACACCACGCGTGAGCCGCCGAGGAAACAACAAATAACAGATTTAGATTTCCATGGACTTCAACTGTTTCAACCACCAGGTACAAACTATAAAATAACTACATACATATGATGTCAAAGAAGCAAAAGATAGAATTAAAAAATAAGCAAGCGATAAATTGACTGTCAACAGCCACCTGGCAGTTTCCGTGCTGCACGGTGAAAAGAGCTCTGAAGGCCGGCTGCACACGCACCAGTGGGTAAGGTGGTCAAGTTTAGGTTGTGTACTTTACCACAATTTTAAAAAATGACCAGCCGATTTAAGAAACAAATAAAATACTTTTTAAAAAAACTATAGTCATTAAAATGAAGAAACCACTAGCAAGATTATATTAGTCACTGCTGAAAAGAAAGTTAAGAAGCTGGAAGGAAGAGTCTAAAAGGCAACGTAAGAGAGACAAGGAGGTGAAAAACAGAGAAGATGTTAACCCGTATGGAGAATACAGCAAGAAGGTCTAAAATAAGTATAACTGCAGTCCTAGAAAGAAGAGTAGGAAGGATGGAGGAAAGGGAATACTAAGGAGATAAGAACCTGAGGCTTTTCCAGAGGCGGTGAGACATGAATCCGTGGATATACTAATCAGAGTAAATAACAAGAAATCCACCCGAGCTGCTGAAGAAACCAAGAATTTCTCCCGCCACTTGCTTTCCCACAGCCAGGAGCCACAGGGCCTGGAAAGCATGGTCTGTGTAAGAACCCACACGTAACATAATGCAGAGGAAATTTCCACGCTGACACCCACCCCCTTCCCTTCCTAATGTGCAAGTGCTAGTCTGCGGACTTGTGAAAGTGCCTCCACCCTGCTCTTTTATAAATCCTACAGATGCATTACAGTTAGATGCTCTCCTTACCCAGCAGCTAGCCAGGGAAGAGGATGAGAGGATGAATAATACCCCAGGGAAGGAAAGCCCTTTTCGGCTGGTGTAAGTCTTGCCGATAATGTGCACACAGAATTCTGCATTTACCATAAAGCCCCTCAATTAGTTTATAGACAAGTTAACCTTCTAACTCCCAGCAAATATAATTCATGCACTTTTTATACCATGCAGCATCCTGCTAGCTATTATCCATCATTTACAAGTGTTATTTGTCTATAAAAATGACACTAAATTTTTGAAAAATGACACTGCTCTGCCTGCTTCTGGCTGTGTTTTAACAAATGATACCACTGCAAAAGGCTTTAAGTCATGTAAGAAGCAATTAGTCAAAGAAGCAATAAATAATTTTTAAAAGGATATAAAGGATTGCTTGTCCAGATAGCCAAATGTCTGAAGGCTGATACACAATAAAATAAGGGTTAACATAAAAGAGTACACTTCATTATTTATGGTTAATAAAGTTAATCAAATTCAATGCTTCTCACTCCTGCACACATTAAACAGAAACACGAATATGATATGCATATTTTATGGGAAACAGCCTGAAAGATTATTATCTCTAAAAGGAAATCCAGCAAAGATGCATAAAAAGTTGCTGCTATCCTATTGCAACATAAACTGTTTTGCTTAAGACACAAAACATTTATTTTAATTAAAACTATTAAGCTAAATAATATTTTCCACAACTGACAACCATGACTTAAACATGAATTCCAGGATTAATATTAAAGTGAATTACTGAAGAGAGAAAAACATATAGTCAGAGCCTTTCAATTTTCTTTTTTTCTGGAATCTTATCCACCTATCCTAGAACAATACGTTTCTTCAGGTCGAAAATCTATTCATCAAAAGATGTATATTCTAAAAAGAAGTATCTTTTTAAACAAAATGAGATAAGTGTAAGCTCATCAATTAGTAAGGTGACCAGATTTAAAGCAGTACACCATTGACGGGGGGAGGGGGGGTCTTTTTTTCTTTTCTTTTCTTTTTTATTATTACTTAAAATATTACAAAGAGTAATCGGGACTTTTTTAAAATGCTGCGGGACATGGGACAAACTGTTAAAAATCGAGACTGTCTCGCCAAAAGCAGGACATCTGGTCACCTTATCAATTAGCAATTTCTAAATGCATTATCTTCAAGTGGTTTGGACTTTTTAAGTCACTTATCTGCTTAATATTAAGTGTAAAGGAATTTCCAAGAAAAGAAAATAGAAGATTAACTTCATTTCATAAGTTCTCCAATGATGCCAGCAGACAGCTGACACTGTTACAGCGCACACTTACAAATCAGTGATTATACACACCAGTCAAACGAGAAATGAAGACGGCAATTAGGTAGTGGTGAAATTCCCCAAAAGCGCATTGTAGTCAATGTTGCTGAACAGCCGTTCAATTGTGGTTTAAATATATATATTTTTTAAACCTATCTACAGATATTTTGAGGGGTAGTGACTTTTGAGGGGAAGAAAGTAGACAATCTACACAATTCATCTAACAAGTAAGCCAGCCAACGATCAATAAATTATAGCTCTCTTTTATTTTTGGTGGTGGTGTTGTTTTCTAAGTTGAATTCTAAAAGTTCCATGTCATTACACAATAAAATAGTACTGATTCAAACTGAGGGCAGGCTATACGGGGAGAAGGGGTTGTACCCAAATGTCTACAGATATTTAGTAATGAATGAGCTGGCGGCAAGGAAAGACACAGGAAGTGAGCTGAGGGAGGTTTCCGCACCCTCTCCTGCTCCATGACCCTTGAATAAGGGCCAAAATGCCACTTCCAATCTGATTTTCCATTTCTTAGATGTGTTTTATTAACTCCTCTTTTATTGCCAATTAAATATTCTAACTGGCACATTGTAGACACACAGCTATTAGATGCCGATTTTAGTTTAGTGTGTTTGTCATGGTCTGGAGTTTTATGGTTCTGGCATTTACTTCTTCACTGATAACGACTGCATGGTAACACGACCAAAGTAGTGAGTGCATCACCGAGTTAGTGCCCTCACAAGAAGAGGAACGTTCTCTCCCATTTCCTTTGTATTACTCTGAAGAAATGAGGTGTCTTTCTCCTGGCTCCAAGTGAGAACCAAACAATGTTGACCATTTCTGAAGGACCTGTGATGTTCAAAGCATTTGCTAGTGCTCTAGTTAACTAGCCCTCAAGCATCCCTGCAAGGAAAAGGCTGCAAGAAACCCTGTCTAATCTCGACATTTTACCAGGGAACAGAAGCAAATTAGTATCTTTATCTCTAAAAGGAAATCCAGCAAACAAAGAGATGCACAAAAAGTTGCCGCTATCCTATTACAACATCAACTGTTTAGAAAGCGTGCCAATGGTCTGAGAGCTCCCACAAATGGAACCTGGAGGAGATGTCATTTTTATGCACAACTTCAACTCCAGTGGTATGCCCTGAAGGAAATACCTCTCATGACCCTGGGCAACTACAATCCATCCACTTGTATCTTCATCTAAGCCATCTAACTCATCATGATTTTCCTCTCAACCAGTCCAACTTGAAGATCTGTCCATACCTGCACTTGCTGACAAAAGGTGTTGTTCAAAAGGCCAGCAAGCAACCCTGAGCTACCCCTTCACCCCCTACAAGGCGATGTAAGAAGTGTACTTCTTCCAGCCCCATCTGCAACCCAGGGAAATCTGCAGACGAAAGCATCTCTTATCCGTTTCCTTCTGAGAACAAATGGAACCAGCGCACGAATGCTAGGGGCGTACATGTGCAATGCACACAGCCTTCTCCACACACATCTGAGATTAAGAGCGTTGTTTCTGGGTGATCCGTCTGCTCCCTGGAAGGTCAGAATTTTCTAGTAAATATTTTTGATAACTCCATCCTGCCTAAACTAACAATAACAGCAAAATTAAAAACGAAACAGTGTGCTAGAAAAAGAGACTAAACTCCATTGGTAAGCCAATGGTGGCATTAATAATAACAGTAATTAAACATTCACAATAGCCCTACGTTGTTTTATTGAACCCATTTCTCTGGACCTCTCAAGACTCCAGGTAGCCTATGTTCTAGCATCCTTTACTCCACAAGGAAGGGAAAGGCACTCCTTATCCCTATGCCACAAAAAAGCTTTGGCCCAAGACTTGTCTCAGCTATAAACTGGTGACAAGGTAGAGACATGGATTCAGGTCTCCAAACTCCCTGCGAACTAAATAACAGCCCAGAAGTGTCATAGGAAAGTCAACACAAACAGAGTGGCAGCTTTATTTATACTGCCTACAATAAATGTTTGTTTCAGGGGGGAAAAAACAGTTCAAACAAGATGGGAAATAGTTTAAACACAAAGAGTTCAATATAGGAGGAAAATATGTTTGCCTTCGCTGCAGCAGAGGAGCTGGTGGGGAACAGCCTGTGCCTCCCGGGGAAGGAGGGGCCCATGGGGCTGCGGATACCGGACCGGTGAGGGGACCTGAGCATAGTTAACTCCTCTCCCGATGCCCCAGGTTCCCATCTTCGACCTGGAATGTGAGTGATCTTTTTCAACAAGTGAACTTTAGATTCATGTTATAAATAATGACCAAGTGTCCTAATTCTGATACAGGGCTAAGTAACAAAAAAGAGAAAATTAACTGGGAATCTATAAAGTGATAGGACACAAGAGAAATCGTCGTGGCACATGCTTCCTGGTGGGCTGGGAGGTTCTGTGGTGGACACCACGTGGTCTGTATAGGCTGCAGTGGTATTTCTTTACCGAGGGGATTCGAACTTGGCACCTGACACCATTAGCCTAGAGCAGGAAAGCCGCTGTAGGGAAAAGCTGGTTCTTACAATATCCCAAAGGCTGTCCTGCAAAAGAAGGGCTGGATTCACTCTGAATAGTGCCAGAGGGTAAGACTAGGGAGTGACAGGCAGGAATACACAGCCCAGAGTAGAGCAGAACTCGCTAATAATCAGAACTGCTCGGGCATGGGCAGGGATGCCGGGGACACTGGAGCCTGGTCTCCCCCCGGCCTCCAGCAGAGGCTCCGGAACCCACCGGCCAGCACTGGGAAAGACGTGAGGCAAACAAAAGCTAGGATTTTTGCACATGCTAGGATTCCACGGCGGTTTTCGATGTCTGCTCAGGCCTCCGTGGTGGCACTGCTAAGGCTTCATCACTGACTCAGGTGGGCTTCCCAAGTGTGGCCTCCAAACCCAGGTGTTCATTAGAATCAGCTGGGGAAACGACTTAATCATAAAGATAGCCAGACCCATATTCTACAGCTTCTAAATCCTATTCTCCAGAAGTTGGCCTACGAGTCTGTGCTTTTACAAAGCTTTCACTTGACTTCCTGGCAGGCTGACTTGGAACCACAGGTAAGCTCTTTTGCACCTACATCTTTGTTTGAAAAACAGAGTTAATGATAGTTTTTACCTTAATGAATCATATAGATAAAATTTGATAACATATGTAACATACTTAGTATGGTGCCTATTTCGAGTAAACACACCTTCAAAATGTGTTCTCTGCACTGCGTAATCAAGCTTCAGAGCCTTCGGTAATTAAAAGTGAGGACAGTCTGGCCCTGGCTGGTGTTCTCAGTGGTTAGAGCACCAGCCCGAGCACCAAAGGGTCTTGGGTTCTATCCCAAGAGCGCATAGCTGGGTTGTGGGTTCGGGAGGCAACCACTAGATGTGTCTCTCATCTCTCTCGCACACGCTAGCTCTTCTTCCCTCCTTTTCTCCCTCCCTCCCTTCTACTTTCTCTAATGGGAAAATATCTTTGGGTGAGGATTAACAAACAAAACAAAAATGAGGACAGCCTGGCTTATGTCAACTTCGTACTTGGCCCTTTCCTGTTTTCTCATCCTATGTCCTTCAGGCAACACAGACAAAATCTGATGCAATATAATTTGAATATAATTAACACAAAGTTGCATTTAAAAGTTGAAGGTAGTACAGTAGAAAGTCTGTGAAGTCTGGTTGCTTTGCCACAGTTAGAAGCTGAAGATGTAAATTCTCTATAAATAATGAGTTTAAAACTCATATTTATTCCCACATATTCAGGTAAAGATAAAAGACCCCATTTCTCTCTTTCCCTGTGGCAAGCAGTCACACTCACTCATGTAAAACCCTGCAATGCACTGAGCAGAAGAATACCCTGTTCTGACGTGTAGACCACTACAAATGGCTTCCATTCTTTAATTGGAAATTTGCTTCTAGACACTGAGTGTTAAAATACCCTAGGCAGAAAGGAAGAAAGAAGGCAATTGGAGCCTTTTATATCAAGTGAAAAAAGTCTCCAATTTCCGTATTCCTAGTTACTAGTTATCAGACTGTTTCTGTTTGGGTGGCTTTATACAAAAAATAAATAAAATAAAATTGTAAAGTGTGGTTGCTTAAGCACGTCTAAAGGTTAAACTCCACCCAGCTCATCGGTATGAGAGAAGAAGGAACTATCAAACACTTCACCTTTTTGCAGACTGAAACAAGCCGACTAACAGATGTGCCATCCTATTGCTGCAATTGTTGTAACGGAAACCCGAGCGTTTTTAAAGCATACATCACTTTTTGGAGCAGTCATTTAACACCTATGGGTCAACTCTCCTGTTCATAGCTGACACAGGATCACTGTGTTTCATTTATGCACACTCTCATTCCCCTGAACTGCTACACAGCATTCATCATTATTCTCACATGTGTTCCTGGAAAGCTGGAAGTGAATTCTAATCAGCTCTACTCTCACACTGTTCCACACACGATAATTTTAGAAATGCATTAGCTTCAATTCTAACTGATTGTAACTGGCCACAGCTTCTATGGTTCTCTGCTCCCTCCCCTTCTCCAT
>PVJC01013048.1:0-38642 GCA_004026665.1 Murina feae
ACACACACACACACACACACACACACACACACACAGAAGGCATCTGGCAGACTGAGGCCATCATAGGACATCCACTGAGGCGTTCTAGACTGTGAGAGGGGGCAGGCCGGGCTGAGGGACTCCCTCCACCCGAGTGCACAAATTTTTGTGCACCGGGCCCCTAGTTGTAAATAATGCTACAATGAAATAGGAGTGCAGGTAACTTTTCTAATTAGTATTTTTCATACTCTTTAGATAAAAGCCCAGAAGCAGAATAGCTGAATCATGTGATAGTTCTATTCTTAACATTTTTTTTAAAAAAATATTTTTTTAATGATTTCAGAGAGGAAGGAAGAAGGAGTCGGATAGAAACATGAATGATGAGAGAGAACCACCAATCGGCTGCCTCTGCATGCCCCCAACTGGGACCAAGCCCACAACTCAGGCATGTGGCCTTGTCCAGAATTGAACCCAGAACCCTTCAGTCCACAGGCTGACCCTCCATCCACTGAGCCAAACCAGCCAGGGCAATTCCTAACTTTTTAAGGAACCTCCATATTGTTTTTCATCATAGCTATACCAATTTACATTCCCATCAACCATGTATGAGGGTTCCATTTTCTCCATATCATTTCCAACACATGTTATTTCTTATCTTTTTTAAAATAATCATTCTAACAGGTGTGACATGATATCTCATTGTGGTTTTGAAGTTTTCCAATTTTGAAATTTTGGCAACAAATTAAAATATTTTTAAAACCTGAAGTTCAAACAAAACATATGTATAGGATGGATTAGACTGCCACATTTAACCTATGAAATATACAAATACTGATTATGTGATAGATGTTGCTAAACACTGGGAATAGAAAAGCATATATATCTTCCATCAGAAGAGATAATTAAGCCCTAGCCAGTTTGGCTCAGTGGATAGAGAGTCAGCTTGCAGACTCAAGGGTCCCAGGTTTGATTCTGGTCAAGGGCGTATACTTTGGTTGTGGGTACATCCCCAGTAGGGGGTGTGCAGGAGGCAGCTGATCAATGTTTCTAACTCTCTATCCCTCTCTCTTCCTCTCTGTAAAAAAATCAATAAAATGTATTTTAAAAAAGAGATAATTAATAGCAGAGTGGATTTACTCTGCTCTTAATCATCCTGGAAAGACTTCATTTACATTCTTTGATGATTCACTCGCTAGTGTTCTTCTTGCCTCATTGGCAACTGCTTCTCTCTCCCCCTCCCTGAATCTCCTTCCTCCTCTTGATCTCTAGATGCTGGTGACTCTCCAGGCTTGGTCCTTGAACATCTTCTCTGCGACCCTCAGTGAATGCCTTACTCTTCTTATAACTCATCAAGCATGTTCTTGCCTCAGAGCCTTTATACTTTCTGGCCCATCTGCCAGAAAGCTGGACTTCCTGATTGAATGCCCTCATCCAAACCAGTGGCTGTAAACATTTTCTACATGCTGAATATTTCTTAATTTCTACGTCTATCCCTGGTTTCTCCCATGAATTCTAGACTCGTGTATTCAATTGCCTACCTAACACTTCTCTCTGGATATTTAAGTAACATCTCAAATTTAATATGTCCACTTGTAAGTTCTTGATTTCTCCTTTAACCTAGTTTTCCCATTGTACTTATTTTCTGCAGATGGTACCATGCACTCGGTTGATCATATAAAACATCTTGGAACCCAACTTAAATCTCTTACTATTACCACCATATCCAATCCATCAGCAAGTCTCATTCTTTCCATCTTCAAAAGATACCCTAAATCCAAGCACTTTCCAGCACTATATTCATGACTACCCTGCCCCAAAACACCATCATGTCTTATATGGACTATGATAATAGTCTACAGAAGCTCTCACTTTTGATACCCTAGAAGACAGAGTGACTCATAAATGTCAAGTAATTCTCTTGCTCAAAATCTTCCAATAGATGTTTATTTCATTTAAGACCCCATGTGATATGCTGAATTTCTAGCCCCAAAACTTGACCATGTTCTCCTTCACCATGGTTTCCCATCACATTGACCTCCTTGCCCCTTGGGGCCTTTGCAAGGGCTGTTCCCTCCACCTGGCATGTTCTTCCCTCAGATAACTGGAAGACTCAATTTCTTACTTTAGTCAGGATTTCACTTAAATGTCACCCATCTATCCACAAAAGCACCCTCGGAACGTATCCTTGAGGGATGTTATCTATCTGCATATGTCTTCCTGATCTGTCTCCACTGCTAGAAACTAAGGCTATGAGGTAGGGATCTCATTGCTCTGCCTAGCTACCTGGCAGCTGTTGGGTACTCAATAATATTTGTAAGTGTATAAACATATCTTTAAATCCTACATTTTTAAATATCACTGCTCCAACAAAAATCAAATCACCATTCTGGTTACCTATTGTTCAATTTTTTCCATTAATCTATAGGCAGAAAAAAATATATCAGTTAAAAGCTTTATACAAATAAGCTCTTTGGTTTCCAACCCCAAAGGTGTCTCTGGGTCAGTTCATATTTTTGGATGTCCTGATAGGCAAGTCACGCAGAGACTTGCCCACAAGTGTCATCTAAGAGCTATTAAAATTCATGTAGTGGCTTATTGGACCACCATGGGCAACTTGGCAGTTCCCAACAACCTGACCATAGGTGCATGGTGTTCTGGACAATGTTTTCACTAATCTTTTGTAAAATCAGGACACTGAAATACCTTTGTATTTTGTTTTTTATTGTGGTAAGAACACTTCACATGAGATCTACCCTCTTAACAAACTTCTAAGTTCACAATAAGGTATTGTTAGCTTCAGGGACTATGTTGTAGAGCAGAAGGTATTCATCTTGTATAACTGAGACTGCATGAAATGCTTTTTTTTCCATGAAGGTAAATTCTTCAAATTTAAATGTTTTTTCTTTATTCCAAGACTATTTCCTTCTTATTTTTTTCTGATTATCATAATATTATTTTCTTTTCTAAAATGATTATCTTAGTAGATGAGTTTTGTTGTTCTTTTTTCCTCCGTGTTCTTACTTAGCAAAAGAAAAAAGTGGACAACTCTATGTCAGTTTCCCTTTCCTCTTGGAAATATTGCTGCTCCATAAAAATTCAAAGAGAGGGCGCTACCTATCCTAACTATTTAGTCTGAAATCCTCACCATTAGATAGACTCCTCTGAGTCACACACAGGAAAAGCTTTCTCATTAGAAAGTCACTGTTGAGTCCACATGTTGCCTGAGAGGACCCTAGAAGTTCTTCAAGCCTTTTCCTTTTTAGCAAATGATGATAGCTTGATCCATTGACTAAGCTGTGATTTTCAGTCCATGCCCACGGCAGGCACACTGGTGTAATGCAAGAATTTTTAAAACATGCAATACCTGGCTATTTAGTCATAGGCACTGCCCTCTTTTCCTTTAGGTTGACAAATTTAAAAAAATGACAGCAGCCAACACAATAGTCATTGGGTGTGAGTGAATCAAATTATCTCTATTTTTTTTTTTTTTTTTTGTCAGATTGGCAAAAAAAAAGAAAAAAGATTTTTTGGTGTGACTCAGAATTTTAGTAATTAGTGTATGTGTGCCATGAGGTGAAAAAGGTTGAAAATCACTGGACTGAGCTAATTTTCCTTTTGGTGGTAGGGAAGGAGACGTCGCGTGTTAGCTCCAGTATACAGGAGCAAGTCCCCAGACCACAGCACGGGGCTCGCCCTGACTGGGAAGACCAGGGTTGTTCTGGGTAGCTTTACCAATGACAAACTTCACCTGTTTTACAATTTCCAACAGACTGACCTGTTAATACTAAATAACATATTCTTTCCACTTGGTTTGGTTCAATTTCCTCTGGCTCAAAGCTTATAGGGTAGTGTGCATTACTTTCTCAGCCGTGTTGTGACCAAGAAGAATAAAACTGATAGTTGGAGAATAAATCTTCCCCGTGAGCACCCGCCTTTGGATTTCAGGAAGTGAGTGGATGTTGACATATTTATTCGTGGTCAACCTTACCTCACAACCTTGCTGAACCAACCAGCATTTTGGGAATAGGACTGGTGAGACTATTTTTTATGACCGAGGTGTTACCCACAATGAATCTTAAGCCCTGAGAAGATATCACCAGGAGATAGAGGAAAGGAAAATGACAGATGCTTTAACTGAGTTAAAACCAAACAAAATGACTAGATTCAACGTTAGGCATATTTATATTTCATCTTACTGGGGCATTTCACATTCTTAAAAGAGTATTGCGTATAATTTTTGACTGACTAAATGATACGCATACTAAGGTACATTAGTAATCAATATTAATCTAAAAACTTATCTGTTGAAAACAGAATACTGTACATATAAGCTTTTTAAAAAACACCCAACTGATCTACAAGCTCAAATATCATTCGAAGAGTATTTCAAGTCCTCCCAGCCCTTAGTAAAATCGTTAATAATGACACTAAAGATATCATTTCCACACCTGTCATGAAACTAAGCACTGACCCAGATGCTCCGGATCTAAACTTAATCAGCAGCAGGCTCATTTGAGAATTTTTAATTCAGATCTCTTCCCTTGCATTCCCATTGGGCACTCAGTTGTTAACAGAAACTGTTATATCTGGAAAATATTGGGATGGCAGGCTTTTTAATAAAGAATTCTAGTAGATCCAGATGTTCTGAGCGGTATGTAAAACTGAGGAGGAAGAAATTTCATTTCCTAGAGAACTTCCATATCTTTATTCACTTATTTATTCTACAAATAGTCATCGAGTCACCACTAAGTGCCTAAATAAGACACAGGAACCTTATTCCCATGGAACTCAGAGGGGAAGGAAACAACAAAAAAACCAACAAATCAAACCATCACTATTTATCAGGACTGTCAGTCATCCACAGGCATTGGTCTGGCACTGGCAACATAGCATGTTATAAAAGCAGACAGTTTTCTCGACCACGGGATTTTCATTCTAATGAGAGTGGCAGCAAACAAATGGGTAGAAACAGCACCCACCCTCTCCCCTAAAAAATTAGTTATTTCTGAGCTGTGAGAAGTACTAAGAGGGAAATAAACAAGGTGCTTGGGTAGAAAACAATGTGATTGGGGATGAATTTAAACAGAAAGGGTGGTCTGGGATCCTTTCTCCAAGGAGTTGCTTCCTGTGCAGAGACCCAAAGGCTGAAAAGAAGACAGCCACGTGAAGACAGAAGAGCTTCCCCAGGAAAAGAGAGCGCGAAAGCCTTGAGATAAAGGCACGTGGCCAGTTTAAGAAGCCAGGATGACTAGCGCATGCTCAGTCAGTCAGGGGGAAAGGGGTCTGAGACAATGAGTAAGATGAAACTGTGTAACTGTGTAGGTGTTTGAATTCTATGCTCAGTACTAAGATTTAAGAAACAGGATGACATACTCCGATTTGCCTTGTGAGAAGGCCACTCTACCTGGAAAAGGAATCGCAGGAAGAGACCCGGACAGCAGCTCAGTTTCAGAGTATTTACATGGTCCAAATTCCTGCCAATGCCACCCGGCTGGGGTGAGGGTGGCAGAAACAGAAAGGAGTGTGTAGACTTCAATTATATTTTGGAGGTAGAATTATTAGGAAAAGTGCATCATGACAGGGTAGTAAAAAAAAAAACAAAACAATTGCTATGTATCCTAGCCCCAGTTCTTCCTTACCTTCATGGTACCTGGAACTGATGGTTTGAATGGGGGAATGTAATTCTTCTTAAAGTATTTCTCCAGTGTCCTACTGGTCATTTTATTTTTAATGTTCTCAAAGCTTATTTTCTCTGGGGTCACTCAGAAGCTGGGTGTAAAACAAAGCTCCAGAGAGAACTTGGTTTATTACCTGAGCAGACATTCAGCTATGTAAGATCAGACTGCTAATATAGAAATCCTTCTAAATGTGTCTTGTGTAATTGAAGCTTCTATTCCTTTTTTTTTTTCTTAGCCAAGTCTTGAGATTGGCTTAAATCTCGTGAACTTTTTCTTAGATGTTTTAAACAGAAAGTTCTATTGGATAATTTGTTTCTCAGAATTATTATTTATTTCCATTTCAATCCTAAATTTTAAAAACCGAGATTATTCTTACCTACTGCTTTCATTATACTGTAGAAAATGTTGTCAAGATCCACATCTTTCAGAGAGCTGTATGTCCCCTAAATTTCTAAAATCTCTAATTGAAGTAAAAATAACTTCTTGGTAAATGGTATAATTTCTTCTTTATTTGTTACAGGATTTCTTCTCATGAAATTCATATTGATTTACATTTTTCTGAGATAATTATATCTTTCACTAACGTTTTCAATTTAATCACTCAAAGTAACTTATTTTACTCTAAGTCTCAATCTTCTTTCTAATTTTAATAAATGTATGAATTATTTATAATTTTAATAATTTATTTTAAAATAATAATTTATTTTACCCTAAGCCTCAATCTTCTTTCTAATTTTAATAAATGTATTAATTATTTATACTTTATAATTTATTTCTCTTCTAATTTTTTCTTTGGTTAAATTTGCCAGATTTGCTAGAGATTTGTGTTTTATTTCAAGAACATTTTCTTGGTCTTAGCTATCAGTTCTACAAAAGATAGATTTCTTTTTTCTTATTATGTTTCTTTTATTTCTGTCTTTATTCTTTTCTTTCTTTCCAGCTTTTCTTAATTTCTTTTATTTTTTAATCTAAATTTCTATATATAATGTTTAGTTCTCTTTCTGTAATTCTTTTCTTTTAAAAGCATTTAGGACTGTGAATCTACTACATAAAACAGCTTTGGCTGTACCCCATATTTTCTGTTCAATAATGTTCTCACATTTGCTATTTTCTTAAATCAGTTATTATTTATGTGACTATTTCTAAATAACCAAGTAATTTGGGATTTTTTTCTTTAAAGTTTCAATATTAATTTCCAGTAATCTTCTATTATGAAGATTTAAAAATTGTTTAATTTTCACTTTAAAAGTGCATTGAAATAGTTTGTGGTCCATTATATGATCAATGCTTGGTACATAATGTAAAATGCTACATGATACTTGAGAAGATGAAGATGCATTTCCTGTTCTTAAGTATAAAGTTATACCAATGGATAGATATTTATTCAAACATTGAACAATTCATGTATTTTATGTCCGTAATTATTTGTTTTTGTCTCCTTGACCTACCAGATAGTTTTAGTAATGCATGAAATTTTAATAGTACTCATGTAATGCCTTGAATGTTTAACAATTTGTGCTTTTCATAAGATGATACTGTTCTTTGTGCTTAGTGCTTCATGACTTTCATGGCTTTTTCATGGTTATACCTTGTATCAATATGTAATTGAGCTTTTGTCCAAGGTTATTATTTTTTAATTATTATTACACAGCCCCTGCTTTTTTCTTCATGCTTTAAAAATATATCGTCTTTTATTTTTTTAAAAATTGGTTTTAGAGAGAGAGGAAGGGGGAGAGAGGAAAAGAGAGAGAGAGAAACAATATTTGTTGTTCCACTTATTTATATATTCATCAACTGATTTTTGTATGTGGCCTGACTGAAGATTGAACCCACAACCTCGGCATTTTGGGACAATGCTCTAACCAACGGACCTAGCTGGACAGGGCTATTATTGTTTTATTTTCAACTGTAATATGTATTACTAGAGGCCCGGTGCATGAAAACTCATGCACTGGCAAGAGGATCCCTCAGCCCAGCCTGCCCCCTCTCAGAGTCCAGGAGCCTTCAGGGGCAGGAGATGATCCAGTGATCAGGGGAAGTTGATGCCCCATCACATCTCTGCTGCTGCCACTGCTGGCAGCGCAAGCCTTGGCTGGCCCTGGTTACCTGAGCATTGGGTGGCCTTGGTCGGCCTGGCAGCTGCCATCTGAGGCTTGCCTGTGCCTCAGGCAAGGCCTGGGAAGCTGGGGCTGAGGGGACTGGGGGACTCCAGAGACAGGCATGAGGTGGGGCTGAGGTGACTAGGCACTGTCATCTTTGAGGGTGGAGCAGTCAATTAGCATATTTCCTCCTTATTGGCTGTGAGCACCACCATCTTTGCCTATAGCATGAGGGTCAATTAGCATATTCTCTCTTTATTATCTATATAATATAATATTATATATATATTATATTATATAATACAGTATCACACAGGGAGAACAAAGGGTAAAATATTTAACTGCAGCAGTGTTTGACTATATTCTGTGCAGTGAGGAAACCTGAAGTCATTTTCAAGGTCTTACTTCTTTTCAGTCGGGTCAAGTTTCTAAGTTTTCTAAATCTTTGTTTCCTGGCTAATGAAAAGAAAATAGGATTCTACCAAGTCTCCTATCTACCTACTCCTGGAATTCTGTGAGGATCAAATGAGAAGAGGCATGGGAAAACACTTTACAGACATTTGGTTAAAGTGTAAAATGTTTCTACCTGGCTATAAAGCAAGTTGTGTTCCTGGGCTGTAGAAACTGTAAGGGGGCTAGTCAGTAGGGAGAGGAAGCCAGGAATTGCTTATCTGCCATCATTACTCAGCTCCCACAGCCACCTTTTCCTGACTGGGCTGGGCTCTGGACTGCATTTTGCACCATTTTGGGGGTCTGGCAGCATTGGCTACGATTTGGTGGTGGTGGGGCCTGTGTCCCACTTGAGGGAAGCCAAGTGTTGTTTTGTTGGTGCCAGGTCTGCAGTGCTATTTTTGTTTAAATGGCAGTGCACATCATGGCAGTTCCTACATTGAGTGTCTGTCCCCTGGTGGTTAGTGCACGTCATAGCTACTGGTCGGATGGTTGGAAGGACACTTAGGCATATTATTCTAATAAAAGAGTAATATGCAAATTAACCATCACTCTGAGACACCTAAGCCATGCCCACCAGCCAAGTCATGCCTCCCAGCCAATCAGAGTGGCTGTATACAAATTAACCCAGCCAAGATGGAGGCCGGCAGCCATGGAGCTAGAGTAAACAGGAGGCTTCCATTGCAACTGCCTGACTAGGCCAGTGGGCCTCTGCTCAATTAACAATGTTTTAATTATAGAAGCCACGGAGCTGAAGCAAACAGGAGGCTTTTGTTGCCTGCCTAGGCCTCCACTCAAGGTAACAAAGTTTCAATTATAGAAGATAAATAAACCCCAGAAACCTGATTCCAGCCAGCCTTGCTGGAACATTGGGTCAATGGGAACTGTGGGTAGCCTGAAAACGGCCCTCAGCCCCTCACCCAGGCTGGCCACACCCCCATGGGGTGAGGGTCCCCACTGAGGGGGCTTGGCCAGCTTGAAAACAGCCATCATCCCCTCACCAGGCACTCCAGCAGGTGGACATCCCCCAAGGGGTCCCAGACTGTGAGAGAGCACAAGCCGGGCTGTGGGACCCCCCCCACACACACACCAAGTGCACAAATTTTTGTGCACCGGACCCCTAGTAAACATTATTTCTTTAAATTTGATTTCAATTAATTTTAAAATAGTCTGTGTCTTTGAAATTAAACAATTCTATATATCATTCTTATTTTGGAACTTTGATCAGGGACACACTAGAAATATCACTAAAGATGTTATCAGATGATGGAATTGCACCAAAAGAGATAGAATTTATTAACCTCTGGTGTTCCAGAGAGCTAGAAACACAGGAAATAATAGACCTGCTGGCCATATTTATAAAGATCAGGTTTGATGGGAGAGGAGAGATGAAGCATCCACTGTGAACTCTATCACTTATACCTGGTAGCAGACCACAAGCTGAATATAGAAATTTCTTTCAAAAGAAAAAGACTTCTTTAATCTCCATAATCTTAAACTTTCCCAGTTGGACTCCCATGTCTGTTTCCTTTTGGCTCTAACTTCTCCCAAACCCCCTCACTAATCATTTAATGGCTCTGTTCAGTATTGTGCCATATTCCTTGGAAGAGGTATAGAAATATAAGACTCAGTCTTGCTCTGAAGGATTTTAAAAATAAGTGAGAGATAAAAAGCCATGCAAAATTAATGATTACATAGTAAACTATTTGGTACTAATTATTAGTGGAAGAGATTGTATTAAAAAACAGAAAGAATAATTGGCTGCAATATAAAGGAGCTTTATAGGCTACGTAGAATTGAGATCAAAGGAATGACTGATCTTTGTGTTTTATAACCAATCGCCCTGGCTCCCCAATGCTTCCCCTTGGGGACTTCTGAAAACACCTGTTCAGTAAGTCTGGGTATGGATACCAGGAATCTGTATTTTTAGAAGCTCTCTAGTAATTCATATGCATGGCCAAATTTAGAAAAAATATTATTTTAACCTAGCTGGGTAGCTCAGTTGGTTAGAGCATGGACCCAATATGTCAAGGTTGCAGATTTGATCCCTGGTTAGGGTACATAAAAAAATCAACCAATGACTGCATAATAAGTGTGACAACAACATCTCTCTCTCTTTATCTACATTCCTTTCTCTCTTTCAAATAAAAATACTTTAAATAAAGAAAATATTACCTTAAATGATTTCCTCACTCTCTGAAAGTGTTTGTTCTTATGCTTCATAACATCTATCAAGCATCCCTGAAGGTATTACTTAAAGTTTCCATTTGTCTTCCAATGTTCCAATAAGACAAAAAAAAATATGTTATATCACAGGTAGCATTTTCTAAGTCAGGATAAAAAAAAAAGTTCACATCTGTCCCACATCATTTGACTTCTGATTCTTGTGCCAATTTTATTGCATATCCAACACCACAACCTAGAAGTCATTAACCTTAGCTGTAAACTATAAAACAACCACCAATTTAAATTATTAGCAGTTTAAAATATTATGGTGCCATTGGGAGGGAGGAGCAACCAGGATATGAAATAATGGGCATATAAATGAACTGAATATGTTTATTCTGGAGAAAAAAAAAGAGTCAGAGGAGACATGATAACCTTCTCCAAATATTCAGAATTAGCATGTTGAAGAGGAAGTAAGCTTGCTCTGTGTAAAGAATGGAGCCAATGTATGAGTTCTATAGACAGGTATTTGTTCAATATGAGGAAAAATATATAAACACTAGAAGGATAAGAGTTCCCATCTCAGGAACTGCTCAAATAATGCAAATAATTTGAATGGTGTCCTTTAAAAAGTTCTTTCTATGCCAAAGATACTAAGAGACAGTCCCATGCAGAACTAATTATTAAAATGGCCAATCTTAGCTTAGCAAGAGAAATTTTCCCTTGTGTCAGTGTTGAAATATTTAGTTGCCTAGCAACCAGTAAATATCTATGATGCAATGGAAAATCATTAGTTTGTTGTTTGAGTTGATTATATAATTCCAAACACTACACTTGGTTCATTTCATTAATGATAATAAGTATTTCCGTTATAGTTTGTTACAAATCAAGATAGTATTGAGCTGCAACTTGCACAGTTCTGATTTTTATCAAACACTGGCCAGCTGCACAGTAGAATTAGCCATAATGCACACAATAGAAATAGATGCTTGATCTATGTAAGAGGTGACAGGATAAGAGGTGAGAACAGAATAATTTGGGGATCTGTAAAACTGTTAAATAAAGTTAAACCTAGTAGATTTCTTAGAGTGAAAGTACAAGTTTAGTCATGAACTCTTCAATTTTGGAATTCTGTGGACTTTTAAGAAGTGACTAATAACAGCATTTAAGGTATAGAACAAAGTTCAAAGATATAACATATTGTAATCATAACTTTCTATTCCCAGTCTCCTAGGAAACTAACAAAATATATCTGGATAGTTTAAAAGTTTGATCTCATTTATAAAGAGCTGCTTCACATTTTAAGAACAAATAGCTGTTATTTGTCAAACTTCCACATGAAACATCTGCCAAGCTATTTTGTTATGTTTTTCTAATAATAATGAATCAGTACATAAAGCAAACCATGGAATCCTGTCAGATTTTATCCACACTAAATAGCTGAGGCACTCATTTTCCCTCCTTTGTTTGATCTTTCAAACCCAAATCATAATTTTTAAAAGTGATTGATTTTGATTAATTTCTCTTTCTCCCTGAAATATTTAGAATTACTCTAGGTAACTTTTTATTAGTCTGTCCAGGACATTTGTACCACCATATAATTAATAGCATTTTTAATGAAAATGATGGTATATTAATTGGTAATTTTTGGATGAGTGTTCTTCCTAATTACTTATTAACCTTTAAATCAGATATACACAAGAGAATGGAACAAGATTTATATCTTTGAGTATCTGAAAGCTTATAAAAAGAATCCAGAGGCACTATTTCCCTCCCACCCCCCAGAGAAAACTCAAAATTATATCAGGAGCTAATTATGGTATGATGCTTAACACATTAATATGTTATAGAAGTTTTCAGTATTATCTATTTTTGGCACTTCAGTGTATCATCATTAGTAGAAGTATGGTTTAATAAGATAAAGATAATGCCATCAATTTTTCTTTATCATTTAAATTTGTAGTTAGTTACAAAAGTTATTGAAAAGAAAAAAACTGTTATTCGTTGAGATGACTATGATATATTCAAATATTCTACTTGAATATTTTAATACTATAGGCCCAGTGCTTGAAATTCATGTACGGGCTGGGGGAAGGTTGCTCAGCTCAGCCTGCACCCTCTCCATTCCAGGACATCCCTCTCATAATCTGGGACCACTGGTTCCTAACTGCTCACCTGCCTACCTGCCTGATCATCCCTAACCACTCTGCCTGCCTGTCATCCCTAACTGCTCTCCCCTGCCAGCCTGGTCACCTTTAACTGCCTCTGCCTTGGCCCCCGCCACTGTGGCTTTGTCTGGAAGGATGTCCAGAAGGATGTCTGAAAGATGTCCAATCTAATTAGCATATTACCCTTTTATTAGGATAGATATCTATACTAGAAAATGAGGAAAGGTAGGCCCACAGATGCTTTGGCCCCAAGCATCAGGTCTGACTTCATGGAGCTGAAAATGCTTTATAGAAAGCCATGGTAGACCTGACTCATTGCCATTTAAATAGGTCCATTTTAATGGTTAAACATAAAATAGATAAAGAGACAAATAAGTGGTCTTCAGAGGGCAAGAGTCCAATTTCATTTTCTCTGATGGGAAAGGGCATCCCACTCCACAGTCTTCTCTGTGACTTTCTCTGACTTTCTGTTTGGCCTTTCGGCCTAACACTGTTGAATGAGAGTCACTATTTGAAGGTTAAAGTTGCCTTGCACTCCTTCTGGAGATTCATTTTGTACCTGTCTCTCATCTCTAGGCCTCTACTCCTTTATCTTTTTCTTTTTTTTTTTTTTTACCTTTTTTTCTCTATCCCTGCCTTAATTCATTCATCAAATGTATTTATTGAGACCCAATATACTCTAAGATCTCTCTTTGGCATAGAAAGTACAGCAGTGAAGACCTCATACCTGCCTTCAAGTTGCTGATAATTTCTGAAGGAGGGAGTCAGAGATGAGTATCAGGTCACTGTCTTTCAGTGCATTAAGTACCAGAAAGGGATATCTGTGTGCCCTAGAGCATGGTACCAGGGTATATGCTCTGGAAGCACATTGTACGTTAGCTAACTCGGACTGAGAGAATGGAGGTGGTGGTGGTGGATAAAAAGGCAGAATATGCCATCTCTGAATCTTTCTTCTCTAAGTCCATGAGGCTGCCTGTTTTTGTTGCCCCATCTTCGTCCTTTTGCCCAGTTTCCTAAGTCTCTCTATCATCCATGTCTCCCTTTTGGATCAATATCTGCTTAAGAAGTAGGCCCTGTAAGGCCCATCTATCAGTCCATAAACAAAAATAAAAAAATAAGACAGTGCTTAACTGCCCTGCTGCAGGTTGAGAGAGACAGAGTCATCTTCCTACAGTGCTTTGCCTCCCAATTCCAAGTGGTCTGCATGCAGATGAGGTTGTAACTGTGACTCTGCTTGCCATTCCAAAGAAAAGATAACTGCCCCCCCAAAAAAAGGAGGCAAAGAAAAAATACTAACCTGTAAAAAAATAAAGCAGCAATAAATACATACATACATTAGGAAATAAAATTTAAAATGAGTAGATAAACAAGATATTTTTGAAAGGAGAACAGACAAATGAAAGAAAATACCACTCATGACTGCCATTCACTGAGCACATACTACACATCACCAACTGTACCAGCCATTTTTCAGGATATAATAGTAATTCTTAAAACAATCCTTGAAGGCCTGGAGCAGTCTTTATCACCAAATATATGATCAGTAACTATTTCTTGAATAAATTTAAAAAATGATATTTCTATTTGCTTAATGTCTGTCTCTCTTCTCCTCAACCCTTGGAATATAAGTTCCTTGAGGGCAGGAACATCATTTTGCCTTTTTCTATATCCCAAGCACACAGAATGGAAACTGGTACATGGTAGGCACCTAAGAAATATGTCTTTTTTTAAAGACGAGGAAACTGAGACTTAGTATGATATAGTACCTTATGTAAAATCACACATAAATTGGGACGATTTGGAAAGAAGAGCAAGTTAACCCATGCTTTTCTTCCCTCCACATCACACCAACGTGGCCTTTCCTTCTACACAATTATTCTCTAATTAATCGGGCCTGCTCATATTCCAGAGATCCTCTTCTGTCTATGATTCACCAATATAGTCTTGTTTAAAGAATTTAGCACAGTAGAATGTATTGGTAAATACAGATGGCTCTTGAACATTGTGGGTGTTACAGGTGCTAACCCCCCCCCATACAGTTGAAAGTCTATATATAACTTTTGACTCCCCCAAAACTTAACTACTAATAACCTACTATTGACTAGAAGCCTTACTGGTAACATAAACAGTTGCTTAAATGTATTTTGTATGTTATATGTATTATATACTGTATTTTTTACAATAAAGTAAGCTAGAAGAAAGAAAATGTTATTAAGGAAATAATAAGAAAAGAAAAACATTTATAGTATATTTTTGAGGGAAAAATCCATGTATAAGTGGATCTACACAGTTCAAACTCATGTTGTTCAAGGGTCAACTGCTTTTAGCACATACTTACTATTGTAGTGGTTATCAGATTTCCTAAAAATGAATGTGAGGAGTAGGCCAGAGGGAGGGGTGGGAAAGTTCTTCCTGCTTCTGCTGCAAAAGCCCTGGAGGAACAGGAGGCAGAACCACAGCGGTGGTGGAGCTTCAGCTATTCAGACAATGCATCTGAGTGGCCTCATCAGAACTTAGTTACATTACTAAAAGATAAAGACAAACTCATTGATGCATTACAGCTCATCGTCATAATTATGAAGCCATTATGGTAACCTACCACGTGAGGATCTCATAGTATAAGAATGTAGTGAAGCGTGTAACTTGCAGTGAACCTGGCTGATTTGGGAGGAAGGCAAGAGGAAAGCAATGGAGTGTTAGGAATTATGGAATTGGGACTGACAATTGCTATGATCTTCAGAATAGTCCAATTTATCGCTTCTCGGCCTTTTGGCTAAGATCAAGTGCAGAATAGTCCAATTGACTCAGAATTTCAAAGTGTGATTATTGATGGTTTTGGTATCTTATCATACTTTCCATTTACCTGAATCTTTCTGGTTCTAGAATTTTTTAGTCTTTCTGTAATAATCTCTTTTTTTCTATTTTTCCATTAACCGGGACAAATTAAAGATTGTTAATACTGACAATATGATAGGAATTTATGCATTATCATATATGTTATGGAAGTACAAATTGGCTGAGACTTTTTGGAGGACAATTTAAAAATATAAATTCTTCAATGTTCATGGTAGTCAACTCAGCAATTCCATTGTTAGCTATTTATACTACAGAAATACTGAATGTGAACAAAATAGCATGTACAAGGGTGTTTGTGTCAGTAGTATTAATAATGGTTAAAAGCAAAAACAATTATAAAAACTAATCAATAAGTTAATCTGGGAGTTGAGTGGAGAGAATTGGTTAAGTAGACTATGGATCATTGATACTCTGTGACATTTCAAAAATAAGTTAGAATTTCTCTATCTGTCCATCATCTATATCAAATGCATGTACATCTGACTTTGGAAAATCTCTAAAACGTATATATTTTTTAGTAGGGAAAAAAGTTTAAATATATTATATATTATTATATGTGTGTATTAAAATACATTCTAAGAGATATATGTTATCCCCAAAAATATATACACACACTTTGAATAATCATAAAGACATGTTTTAAAAATTGAGCTATCAGCTGTTACAGTGTATATACATTTGGGGGGATACCATATATATATATATGCCTATTATATATGTACTAGGGGCCTGGTGCACAAAAATTGGCGTACTCGGCGGGGGTGGGGGGGCCCCTCATTCCAGCCTGTGCCCTCTCACAGTTTGGGACCCTGGGATCCATTGGGGCACACAGCACACATGGAGGGCATATCTCCGTGTGTGCTGTGTGCCCCGATTGCACCAATTTCCAGGCCTCAGCCTCAGGGACGGAGCTGGCTCGGTCCCTCCGCCCCCGAGGCTGCCCTGCCGCCTGAAATCCATCGTGCCCCCCGCGATCACGAATCTATTTCCAGGCTGCAGGGCATCCTGGGGTCCTGGGAGCCAGCTCAGGCCCCAGCTGCCCTGCCGCCAACGCTGGCCGGACCTGCTCCTCCTGCCAGCGGCCACAGGTCGGCTGGCTCCTCCCCCACCCCCGGTTGCGCCTCCGGCCAGGTTGTTCCTCCCCTCCTGGCTCCCCCAAGGCAGAGGTCTTCCATCTGCCTTGCAGAACCCCAGTGCCGCACACCGCTTCTCCCAGGCTGAGACCTCTGCCATCTTGGCTGGGCTAATTTGCATACAGCTGCTCCGAATGGCTGGTGGGTGTGGCTTACCCCCCTCCCGGAGAAACAGTTAATTTCAATATTATGCTTTTATTAGTTAAGATTGCATATTATGAAATCACATGTCATTATATCATGCCATAATCTATAATAATAAAAGCATAATATGCTAATTAGACCAGACGACCTTCTGGATAAAGCCGGGGCAGCGAGGGAAGTCCAGGTCCCTGGTGCCAGAGAGAAGCCGGTGCTGGCAGCCAGGGGAAGGAAGTCCTACTCTTTCACATATTATGTGCATGGGGCCTCTAGTATATAATATTTGAATATAACATATGTCATAATCTGTATTATGTATTATAATGTGTATAATATTATATATATATATATATATATATATACACACACACACACACACACTGTAGATAGAGGCTGGAATTCCACTATATCATGGCTCTATAATTCTTTAAGCCTTAGAGTCTTAGAATCTGTATGGTCAAGGCTAGGTCACTGCTGTATCCAAGCACCAACTGGCCTTAAGAAAAAGGAAAAAATGTGGAAGACACGCACTCACTATTGCAAGGGTGCCAACCTGGAGACAGCACACATCACTTCTACTCATATTATATTGGTGACAACTTGGCCAAACATCTCCAAGGCGGATTGGAAATGCAACCCTTGGCTAGATGCCCACAGACCCACCCACAAATTAGTATGGTGGAAGTAAAAGAGAATAAATCTGAGTGGAAAGATAGCATGTCCTCCACCATATAAACATACTAGGTATACCGGTTAATAATGCAGATTTTTTTCACTAGATGGAGTTATACATACTAGTATGTTGACATATATGCGATTTGATATGTGTGCTATTTTGTTGTATTGACAACAAGCTTCAAAGCTTCATATGTCAAATTTGCTGAAAGTGTTAACATCATAGATATTTTTACACTTAAAAATGTCGAATTTCATGCCCAAAAAAGAGCATTTTCAGGAAGTTTTAATTCATTACTTTATTTTGAAGAAAAGTGCTGCTGAAAGTTATCGTATACTTCAGAAAGCTTATGGTGAACATGCTCCATCTCAAAATACTTGTGAACACTGGTTTAAATGCTTTAAAAGTAATGATTTCAATGTGAAAGACAAAGAACATCCAGGTCAACTGAAAAAGTTTGAAGACCAACAATTATAAGCATTGTTGGATAAAGATGTGTTAAACTCAAAAACAACTTGCAGAAAACTAAAATGTTGCTCAGCAAACAATTTCCAATCATTTGCAAGCAATGGGAAAGATTTTAAAGGAAAGAAAATGGGTGCCACATCAACTGAATGAAAGACAAGTGGAAAACCAAAAAGTCATCAGTAAAATGTTGCTTCAATGATACGAAAGTCTCTTGTGCATCGAATTGCAACTGGCAATGAAAAGTGGATTTATTTGGAGAATCCCAAATGCACAAAATCATGGGTTTATCCAGGTCAACCACCAACATCGACTGCAAGGCCAAATCGCTTTGGAAAGAAGACAATGCTCTGCATTTGGTGGGAACAGGAAGGTGTAGTGTGTTATGAGCTAAAACCAGGTGAAGTTGTTAATACTGATTGCTACAAATAATCAATTTGAACCACGCTTTGATCGTGAAATGACCAGAACATGCCAGAAGACAAGGCAAAGTAATTTTGCTTCATGATAATGCACCATCACACACTTCAAAACCAATTAAAGACATGTTAAAAGACCTTGCCTGGGAAGTATTAACCTACCCGCCGTATTCACCAGACCTTGCTCCTTCAGATTACCACTTGTTCCGATCGATGGCACATGCACTTTCTGAGCAGCACTTCAAAACATACGAAGAAGGGGAAAATTAGGTCTCTGAATGGTTTACCTCAAAACAAGAAAATTTCTATTGGGACGGTATCCACAAATTACCTGAAAGATGGGGGAAATGTGTAGCTAGTGATGGACATTACTTTGAATAAAGCAGTTTTGATGTTTCTCTTGAAATTATCCTGTTTTCTTTGATCACAAAACCCACATTATTAACTGGTACACCTAGTAAACACAAATAGAAAACAGAGGGGAACATGTAGGTTTTCTCTAAAGTGAGCATATCAAAGGAAATATTACTTTGTCAGTGTTCTTCAAGTTTTCTAATGTGAGTGATTATGATGGTTGGTAATGAGGCCAGTCTCCTGTCTAAATTTGAGTGGATGATAGATCCATGCAGCCCATTTGACCTCCCAGCTGACCTCTCATAAGTCTTATAATACTACCTTTCTTTTCACAAAGAAAAAGAAAGGTAGTATTACTCTTCACCTTTGATATCTTTACCCCGCTGTCCCTCCATGCCAACCACCATTGAAATGCTTCAAAAATTTGAGTGCTCACAACTACTGGGTGGTAATTTTACTAAAAAGACAGGTTGCCACCAGCCTTTATCATTGCACTGGGCTTTTTCAGTCACTCGGTAACTCACAAATAAATGGAGTATTATAACAATGCTAGATACAGTAAGAACTTGGGGTGATGATACAGAATTTTCTAAATGGCCAAAGACATCAGAGTCTGAATAAATGAGTAGCAGTGGCAGTTGATGTGCCCAAGGAAGTGGCAAAGCCAATGAAATAAGAATTTCAGAATGGTAACAATCAATGGGGAAGGAGATTTCATTGAAGATCCCTCAGTGAAATAGGACTGAAATTGGGCCCCCGGGTATGTGTGATATTTGTCTAGACATAAGAACATTAATGTGCATTGGGAGGAGGGAGAGAACACTTATCTGTTGCCTGCTATACACTGTGTACTTTTCCAGACATTTTGCATTCATTATTCCATGTATCCTTGCAACAAAACATTATTTTACAGATAAGGAAACTGAGGCAAAGAGCTTATATTGCTGATTCCAGATCCCAGAGCTAGTAAGCAGAAGAGGTGGGATTTGTGTCTAGACCTATTTATTTTCTGGATAGATCTAGAAATATCTGGTTTCTAGTTACATCACTCTGTCTCAGAGGATTTCAGTCAGGAGGAAAAGCAGGGGCAATGGAATGAAATGAAGATGAGTCTGTTCTGATGAGGCACAGGGAGGAAAGCAGCCTGAGTGGTAGGATGTCATTACATATGCTCTGGGGTTGAGGTCACCCTGGTGTCTGAGTGCTCCAGTACGAGAGGATTGAGTTACTTGTAGGAAGTGCTGTATCATGCTTCACTTGGCATTGAGTTTTCCTTCAGCCCCTGGGAGCTCTATGAGTCAGTCCAGCTCCACTGGCCTAATTTAACAATTTAGCCAGTTTAGAAAAGGGGTTTATTAGCAGGAAATCCCCCCAGCCTATATTAGTTCACCAACAGCAAATGTTGATGTCATGCATGGCTACAGGTAATTTGTAGTAACTAGAAGTAAAGGCAGGTGGTGGGACTTCCTGCCCCAGACCTATATGGGTCGGAGAGCAGCAAGCTCTACCTACTCTGCTCATATTTCTTCTGGTTGGACCCTTCCTCATTTCTTCATGGGGGGACTATATTGCAGTGTTTTCATAGCGACTGTGCCCTTTAAAATCTCTCCCTATTTTTTTAGCAGTTCTTTAGCACATCCACAGCCTTGGATATTGCTCAGCTGTTCCTCCCTGGTACTGGAGCCCTCCTCACTTGCTCCTTTGACATGAAGCCCCTCTCATCTTGATCTGAAGCAAAAGTTCTCTTCCAATCTCCACAATAACTTTGTGAAAATATATTCTTTTGCCCATTGTGTAGTTGCAGAGACAAAATAAGAGATTTGAATCTTCTTCTTTCATTCTCTGACCCAAGCCATAGACAATTGCTAAATACTCTTTAAAGATCTTTCTTCTAGAAGTGCCTCATTCTGATCAGTCCAATGGGAAAAAAGAATCTCAATCAATTAAAAAGATAAAGACCAGTTTGACTCAGTGGATAAAGCGTCGGCCTGCGGACTCAGGGGTCCCAGGTTTGATTCTGATCAAGGGCATGTACCTTGGTTGCAGGCACATCCCCGGTGAAGAGTGTGCAGGAGGCAGCTGATGGATGTTTGTTTCTAACTCTCTATCCCTCTCTCTTCCTTCTGTGAAAAATCAATAAAATATATTTTTAAAAAAATAGGGCAGGAGTAGCCTGTATTCTGGAGCACCTGGATGCCACATGGAGCAGTTCATACTTTTTCCTAAAGCAATGTGATCAGGGAGGGGAAGCCTTGGAGTTCTTTAAGCAATGAGTAATAGGGTAATATCATGTAGACTAGTTTCAATAAGATATAAGATACTGTTATAGAGTGCTATGCCCAGCCACTTAAAGGCACTATTTCATTTCATCCTCACAGCCAACCCTATAAGGTGCGGCCCATTGTGTGGATGTGGCGACTGAAGCTTAGAGAGTTTTGTTTTTCCTGTGGCTGGGATGTGGCAGAGTAGAATCTGATCTTGATCATCTCAATCCAAACACAACACGTGCAGATAGTCACTAAAGACAGAGCAAGTCTCAGAGGCTGCTGTGGAGTCTACTTCCTAAGTGTCTGGACTCTTTTGGTTCCAGGCATAGAACAGAAAGCAAGGAAGATGGCATTCATAGGACATGGTGGCAGACTGAGAGTAAAGAGGGAAATGGAGAGGGTAGAGGACACTCAGTAGACGCCCTGCACCCCAGGCAGCTGTCAGTGGTTATGTCATTAATCTTCACAATAACTTTGTGAAAAGATCTTCTTTTGCCCATTGTGTGGTTGCAGAGACAGATTCAGAGATTTAAAATCGATCTTTAGCTCCCAAGTGGCAGGCAGAGCAGATGTTCAAGCTGGGCCCTATGTGACTCCCAGTCTGGTGTCTCCTGCACCTCATTGCAATGCTTCCAACATGACTTCAGGCTTGAGCCTAGGCATGGGAAGGAATCGCAATCTCATCCCAGAAAGAAGAAAGTTGTTGGGGAGAAAAACATGTGAGTGGACATGAGCATAATACATTTGTGGGGGTGAGGTGTCAGAAGTCTATTCTGGTAGGAATCTCTTGAATATCTGGAGACTAGAGTTGGCAATGCCAATTCGGGTGGCAGAAGTTATGAGGCTGCAGCCCCTTAGGAAAAATCAAGTAGAGTCAGGGGCCAGGAGAAACCATAGGCACCAGCAAAAGAAATGGAAAAGCACTAGAGGGGGACATGAGGGTGCCAGGATTAGAGACATAATATGGAGCACATGGAGAAAAAGTTCAAAATGCAAGCGTGTCTCAACTAGCCAGCTGTCAGTTTTCTCTAACCTGTCCAAGCTGCTGCCATGATGTTTTGAATCATGTCAAATTTATTAGTACTATATTATGTTCCAGTAAATTCTGTAACCACAAAGGACAATAAAGTGCTTACTTTCTCAGGAACCACTGCTTTGGGTGGCAAACTTCCCTGTTTTCATGGCAGCTCCCTCTAACTGGTTACCATTTTCCAATGAAGTATTTGCTGAGCATTTGCCTTACATAAACAAATAGAAAAATAATAGTGTATACTCCCTCTGAACATTGTAGGAAAGGGTAGACTTCCATTTAATGAGGTTTGGAAACAACATAGCAATTTTGACGTCCTGTCAAATTTGTTAAATTGCGACTGTACCAGAATTTCACATTGTGCCAAGAACCAGCATGTCCCAAGGTATAAATTAGGCATAATTGGATATGCACCAATTCTTTTAGGTCACTGGGATATAATTTAATGCTATAATTAAATATATGACACTGTTGTGGCCCGAAAAGTTCTCTCCCAAAACTTTCAACCCACTCTCCGGAAGTCACTGGGGAGGTTGAGTCCATAGTGTGGTTTGTATGTTTTTACACACCTAATCCCACATGTGAAGAATGGCTCTAACCCAGATGTAAAGGTTTATATTTGCCATTGAGGGGGCAAATTTGCATTTTTAAAGCATTCTCTCATTAGCTCCGTTGGAAAGTCATATTTAGAAAACACTGTGTATATAATTTCAGGAGGAAAGTTTTGTCACATACTTATCCACCTAAACATTGTTGAGATTGATCTAAGGGGTTAAGTATGGAGGTGTTTTATTTGACCATTGCTTCTGCCAACTATGAGTGAAAGATAGGTCAAAATGATTAAAAACAAGCATATTTTTACTTTTTTATTTTATGATACTTGCTATTGTCCTTTGCTATTTTATCCAAATTATCTAATATATTTTGACCTGGGCCAAGAGTATAATGATCTGAAAAGTGAAGGATCAAAATATGCAATCTCTGAAAACCTGAGTTGGGATCCTAGATCTATCATATTGATAAGCTAGCTGAACTTAATCAAGTTCTTTGAAAGTAACAATAAAAATGCCAATATCTAGTCTGCTTAGCTCACAGAATTTTCATGAACATCAAATGATATGATGAAAGTGATAGTGCTTTGCACACTATTAAATGCTTACAAATAAGTGCATTACATTTGTATGGAATGAAAACAATAAGCCCTATGTTGTGACCCCAAAGAGAATAGAAGCAGGAGGGATTTCAGTGCTGCTCAGAGAAGCTCTTTTTTACTTTTCTGTCTTATATCTGATTTATATATTGGTTTTCTACATGCAGTTTCATTGGAAGTCTGATGCTCTAAAAAAAGGGGGAGGTTGAAAATCACTCTGTGTATTCTCTTGGGCTTTCTGCCCAAATTCTTTCTTCTTTAATTGCCAACCCACCCTTAAGCAAGAAACTGCTCATTATCACCTTCAGAGACATTTTTAAAAGCTAGAATTCCAGTTTGCTTCCTTCCTTGACTTCTTATCAGGAGTTCTGGTTAAATTCTTCCATTGAGTTTAAAACTAATTGTTAATGTGTGTTTTTAGATGAATTACTATTATTCTCAATTTTTATATCTACTATCCTTATGCATAGTTAAGAAATTACTATAATAAAATTCCTTCTTAACTAATTGCAATCTACTACTTGGAAATAAGAGTGAAATTTTGGACTCGTACGTGTATCAGGCAAAATAAGCAAATCAGAAAACAGATCAATCTCTAAAGCTCTGCTAATATTGAGTCGATATAATTTTAGGTTAATTTAGGCTTAAAAGCCTAAATCATTACTTCAATATCTCAAATCATATATTTGCAGGCTTTCTATATTTTTGTCAGATTCTTATGGTAAGTTTCTCAAAAAAACTTTAAGACATTTGACAGAGAGTTAGCCAACCAATTGGTAACATTTCTAAGAGTAACTGAACAAGAGACTGGTTGAAGGAAAACAAAACAGAATTCCAATGGGACCTTCTCTGCCCCAAGCATGGTAGCTCGCTGATATTGTTAGTATCATGACTAAGCAGCTTCTACTTCTAGTCTGCACATATTCCCTTTACCTATTACACAGAGGAAGGTGGAGGGATAGGAAAATTTTCTAAAACCACTTCCCAGCCTTTGTTCACTGCATTGCAATCTGACTTTTGCTCCCCCAAATCCACCAAACTGGCCTTGATGCAATCACCAATAACTACTTACATGCCATATTCAGTGATAATTTCCGCAGTTCTTTTTTCCCCCCAGTTCTTGATTTTCTAGACCTGTCAGCAATATTTGACAATGTTGGGCACTCTCATTTTCTCACCAGGTAATAATACCACTTTCTCCAAGTCTTACCTTCTACACATTTTAAGGAAAAAAAGCCTTGAACATATTTTCCCTAGACTAAACCAGCACCAGAGAGTTTTTCCAGAAATGTACGAATGAATAACCAGGTGGTTACTTTGGAAGCTGACATGCCATTATATTAGGTTTCAGAGACTTCAAGTAATCCCAAATTTCACATGACTCCAGGTCAAAGAAAAAATATTTAGTCATCAACAGGAAAGGGGAAAATAAAACCAAAAGCTCTCTTGTACAGATTTGTGTTATAAAACCTGAACAATTTAATGTAGGAGCAATATGGCAAATTATATTACTCAGGCATTCTGAATCACTTTTTAGACAAAAGAATATTCACAACATTTCTACTGTTCAAAGATAAAATCGTTTTCTTTCTTGATCAAAGAATCCCAGAATCTTGTATCTGGAAAGACTTTAGAGAATTAAAATATTTTCCAACTAATGCCAAGGCAGTGACTCTTTTAGGGCAAGAATCATATTTTCTGCTTCCTCTTCAAAATGTCCACAGTTCTGAGTCAAGAGCTGAACACTCATGAGATTTCCTTAATAGCAATCAATGATGTGGGTACTGCTCATTCACAGGTGAAGCAGGTAAAAAGAAAAGCTCAATTTCACTTTCTGGACTTGTCTTTCTCTTTATTGATGACCCATTTTGAGCCACAGAACTCTTATAAGACTAGGGATTACATCTTTGGGATTTTCTCTGTGTCACTCATTAAAATGTCATGCAAAGAGCTACACTGGTGCTTTTGTTGCCTGACAAGCATTGGCAAGCTGCCACAATGCCTGCAGGCCCCAGTTTATACAGAACCTGCACGTTGACCTGCCCATTCAAATACTGTTTCCAGAGCCTTACCTTTTTTATCACCACAGTACAGTCACTAACAATGATTTGAGATCAATACTCCTCTCAGAGTTGTCTAAGAAGTTCTACCAGCTGTCACTTAAGAGTAATTAACACATCTTTCTCAATTATGCATGCTGGTGGAAGAATTTCAAACATTTGGCTGGATAACAAATTCATCCCCTCTGTTAGAGAAAGGTCATTTCTCTGGCCATCTGGATATTTACTTTTCTTTAGAAGTGAACTTCATGGAATTTTCTGTTGGGAGGGGAAAATGTTGAGAACAAAGGGAATTTCCTAGTAAAAATAATCATCTCCCATTCAACACTGGCCATGCCCACACACCAATAATATTAAATGTTACATCCAACCTTTATTTTACTTATTCCACTATTAACATACATCATGCTTAGCATGATGTAATGACAAGACCTATCTTAGATGTCCCTGATGTATTCTTGATCTCTCTTATCTTCTATCTATCCATAAAATGTACCAGCAACCACTTTGAGATAAGTTGGAAAAGAAAAAGAACTGAGAGATGTACAAGAATAGGTAAACACTGCCTCTTAAGAAGGATGCAGACTAGTAGGAGGGAACACAAAGTGATTGTAGTACAACGATCATAATCCTTAACTGCCAGCAAGGTACCAAAGCAAAGCCCTGTGGAAGAGACATGTCTGAGTAGGACTAGGAGGGCATAGTGGGAGGAGAGGCCATCTGAGATGGGCCACTGAGGTGGAGGAAGAGGGTATTCTAGGCAGAAAGAGCCGCGTGAACATGGGCTTGGAGGCAGGAAAGTGTGGGGTGTTTGGAATCCGAGAGTAATGCAGTTGGACTGCAGTGTAGAGAAATATGGGGCATGTAGGGTGATGGAAGAACAATGATACATTATAACAGGGTTGTGGGAGAGCTTTAACACCAAAGTGAAGAATTTAGATTTAATTTGGTAACTCAAGACAATGAAATATTTGAGCAGGGAGATAAAAAACTTGGAAAAATGAAC
This sequence comes from Murina feae, assembly GCA_004026665.1. Lineage (NCBI taxonomy): Eukaryota > Metazoa > Chordata > Mammalia > Chiroptera > Vespertilionidae > Murina > Murina feae. Next base: position 26,098 of record PVJC01013048.1, read on the forward strand.
TTTGCAACTATTAGAGGTTGAATTGCATTCCCCGGAATTCATATGTTGAAACCAAAGTGTAGCTTTATTTGGAGATAGAGTCTCCACAAGGATGATCAAATTAAACCAAGGTCATTAGGGTGGGTCCTAACCCCTGAGACTCGTACTCTTGTTAAAAGGGGAAATTTGGATGCAGTGGTGCACATAGAAGGAAGGCAATGCAAAGAGACATAGGGAGAAGACGGCCATGTTCAAACCAAGGAGAGAGGCCTGGAATAGGTTCTCCCCTAGAGCCTTCAGAGGGACTGTGGCTTCACCAATACCTTGATTTTAGAGTTTTAGCTTCCAGAACTTAGAGCTGATGCATTTCTGTTGCTTAAGTCTCCCCATCTGTGGTGCTTTGTAAAGGCAGCCTGAGCAAACTAATAGAGCAATAGGGTGTGACACAGAATAGAGCGGACAGAATCTGTACTCTAGGAATGAAATAACACATGTCTTGCAGCGTATAGTGGCAATAGGAAATCAAAGGATGAGAAAGAGATGAAAGAGAGATGCGTCATGATTGAGTCCCTGGCAGAAATGTCAAGGCATCAAGTACAGCAAGTAATCCCTTCCTCGTGCGTTGGTCAGGGTTCTGATTGGGCATGGTAAGGCCTGAGTTCTAGTTAGTCTTGCTCTAACTCCAAATAGTTCTGTGATTACAAGCCCCATTTTCTCTCTAGGGCATTGTCTCTATTGCAAAATGAGAGGATTGCCCTCCATCATTTTATAGAGTCCAGATCTAAGGATTTTGATTTTATGATGCAAATTAGATGAAGTTTTATGTTAGATGTAATAAATAACACATTTGTACATGTGCTTGCATGTGCATTGGAGTGATCTTTATTTTATTAATCCACCTGTTTCTATAAGAAATTTGAGGGAACTTATTCAAAATTCAACATCCTGGTTTTTAAAAAGAACAACACAGTGCAAAATCGATTCAAAGGAAACAAGAAACATATTAAAGGTCACCTGAGATGAACTCATTATTGGATTTGAGCTATAGTGCTAAGTTTCCTGGCAGTTAAGACAAAAAGAAATACATGTGCTCGTTGTCTGATAAAAATCGGTGTAATATGATTAGTTCTTGAGAAAAACATCTAGATATGCTGAGTGCTCAGATAAGATTACATTTAAGAATACGCTGATTTAAGATACCTTAAGAGCCATGCAAAAATCCATACGCTTTAATCCAATAATTCCACTTAAACTGAGGAAGTAAAAGTAGGAGGGGGGCTATATTGTGAAAATGCTTAGCACAGATTTTTTTTATGAAAGTGCAAAACTGTAGAAAATCCCATGGGAGAAATTGTTAATTTAATTGTGGTGCATTCATTCAGGGAAGGATAATGCAGGCATCAGAAACAAAACTCCCCCACTGCTGAGAGGAACACATTGATGACAAACTCAGTGAAAATAATCAGGACATTATATTATTTGCTCACCAAGATTTGAACTGTATAAAATATAGAAAATATCAAAGGAAGACCTCAAACATAGCAGTAACTATAATAGGTGGTGCTCTTAAGAGTGATTCCCCCCCCACACACACACATATATTCCCAAATTGTTCAATTGTTTACAATTAAATTTAAAAGAACAAGCCAACTCACATACTTAAGTTTACTTTCTATATTTTATAGGATTATATGTTTTAGCTAAAAGGAAAGAAAATGATTTCAGGAATGCTAAACTAGCAAACTGAAATTGAATTACTTGTGGGAAAAGCTATTAATTTCTCAAAATAGTTTTTGGTTTTTAGAAAAATTGTTAACAGGTAGGTGTTGGTGGTCATGCAGAAGACCCCCCTCCCACACACACATGCACACACACCCCTGCCCTTCTTTGCTTCTAAGTCACTGAAGCTGGCTAATCAAAAAATGTGCTAAAATGCTGTCAAGGGACCAGTGATGGGTTAGAGCCCATAAGTACTCTGGCCATGGCACCTCCCTAGGCCTCCACACCTTGGGTAAGTCTCTTCTATTCAACTCTAAGGCACCAATATTCCTCCTTTTGCGTAACCTGCCCCATTATTCATTACAGACAATTCTTCTCTGTGCCATTCTCATTCTTGTTATTTCTTTGAAGGAAAAGAGCTCTGCCTACCCCTAGTATGAATTCCAATGAAACTAATTATGACCAAGAATGGATCCCTAATGTGGAGATGGTACATTGAACATTTAAAAAAAAATTTTTTTTTAATCTCCATGGCATGGGAGAACAATCTAGAAACGAGCCAGACTAGGCAATAACTTTGAAAAATCTATGTGCACATGTTACAAGCTGGTCCAGCCTTTAGCAAGCACTTCCAACATACAAAAATCAATCAGTGTGGTGCACCACATTGATAGAATGCAGGCGGAAAAACACACCATTTCAAGTAGTGCAGAAAAAGCTTTTGATAAAAATCCAACAATCTCTCATGATAAATTGAAGTAGGTTTCTCTTCTGCTTGCAGCACTTCTCCCACTTTACCTTTCTTTTCTAGTTTTTTCCCCATTTCACATTTTTACTATTTTCTTTCTACTGTTTTCTTTTACCTGAGCAAAATGATTAACAAATTACTCCACACTGAAGTTTTAATGATTTCAGGGGTATTTTCATTGGGAAAAGGCCAGGACCAGAAAGAATAGGAAAAATCTCCAAGAAATGAGTCTCTACTAGTGAGGCTCAGAGACAGGGAACCCTAGGAATGCTTCTTCTCAAAGGTCTTGCTGACTCATAGTCTGCTCTAACAGCCATTGAGTTTGAGATTGAAATGTTAGTAGCCCCTGACTTAAACATTCATGTATCATTCATCACTTCCTACTTATAAGTTTTTGAGAAATTAAAATCCTTTCTCAGATGAAAAATTTTCCCTGAGCCCCATACTGCCAATTACGTTTTTATTATCTGTTGATTAAGAACACACCTTACAAAAGTTACTGTGAATTCGGTTAACTCTCATGTGCTTGAATCTGCATTTTATTCCTGACTACAGCAATTTCATAACTTTGAAGACCGTAATGCATATATTTGCAAGTCATTATGTATTCGGTCTACAAGAGTGTTTGGTGGTATGCACATCCATGTTCCCCTGGCAAAAACTCCCCTTCACTGGAGCAGCAATGCTTTGTAGAGGGAAACATTGATCATTTCAGAGTAAAATAAGTTCCAGAAAATTCCTAGAAGGCATTGCTGTATATATGCCAAAAATAACTAAATGCCCCAGTGGCTTAAGCCCATGAACTTAAAAATGGAGGCTCTAGTGGTACAGCCTACATTCTAAAGGCCCAATAGCTCTTAGCACTCTAACCTTTGCCAGACTAAAGGTAGGTCCAAGCTGTTCACTCTAAATCCTGAAAATAGAAACTGAGATGTAAATCTGTTTAGTCTGAGGCAAATTTTCAGTGCTTTCCCCTGCTTTCCTCCTTTGCCACACATCTAGCTGCATGCCAGCCCTCTCACCACACAAGAGTAAGTCCCACCCCTTCACAGAGGGTAGAGCAGGAGAAACTCACATTCTCATTGGCCAGTGTTTTCTTAGTGGAATACTCATCAGAATAAAAATATCTTATTAAACAGAAGGAGGAAATTGGGGGAAATGAGATTCACTTGATATTGTCAGATATAAACTGGGTTGGCAGGAGTTAGACCATGACTTTTCTTTTTTTTTTTTTTTTATTTCATTGCTTAAAGTATTACAACAAGTGATAGATAAGTATTACAACAGATGATAGATAGATAGATAGATAGATAGATAGATAGATAGATAGATAGATCTCCATGACTTTTTCTATCATAAAAAGTTTTTCTTCTCCCCTTGCCATTCACTGAGGAGCATCTGCAGCTTGTTGCTTAACCAGCCTTTGATGGATGGCTTTATCCCCACAATGCAGCTCAAAGAGGTGGTAACAGAAAGCCCAATCCTTTCCCAGCTGTTCAGATTTTAAGGCTGAGCTGGAGGCGCTCATCATTTCAAAAGGAGAGCAGGAAAGGTCTGGGGGTGGCATGCTACAGATATGGTAGCGCCCTCCTCCCACCCCCTAATCTGGGCCTCTTGAATTTATGCCCTTCTTGCTCTCCCAGCCTCTGGCCTGCTCCCTGATCACAATGGCAGTGCTAAATGGAGATGTGTATGAGATCAGCAATATTTAGTGATTGAGAGTCTGACATAATGCACTTGCTCATAATTTATTAAAGTTGCCAATACGTTTCAAAAATATGTGAAGAACATGGAAGGCTCTGGGTACAATTGTTCAGTGCATTAACCCTCCATTGATTTCGCATCTCAATCAGAGTAAAAAGCCCAAGTCCTTCTGATGATTCAGAAGATTGATTCTCCACCCTTTGGTCACCTCACCCTCCTCACCTCTCCCCTCTTAGTTACTACTCTCACCTTTGCTCACTCTGCTCCAGCTACACAGCCCTGGTTGCTATTCTAGAATACTTCAGGCACTCCTGCCTCAGGACCATTGCACTGTGTGTCTTCTCTTACCAGGCCTGTTTCCCTGCCTTCTCTAGGTCTCAGCTGCCATCTTCTCACCAAGACCTTCTTAGGTAATCCTAACAAAAATTGCAAAGTCCCCCACCCACACACTTCTTATCGCCCTTATATTGATTTTTCTCCCTAGCACTTTTCACAATCATACCCATAGTATATTTTACTTATTGATCTTGTTTAGAGTCTGCCTTCCCCCATTAAAATGTAAGCTCCTAAAAGGAAGGGAATTTTGCCTGTTTTGTTCATTAGTCTATTTCCATGCTAATAGCAGTGCCTGCCACAGAGGAAGCACTCATTAAATATGCATTGAGCCTGCCAGGCATGGCTTAGTGGTTGAGCTTTGACCCATGAACCAGGAGGTCATGATTCAATTCCCTGTCAGGGCACATGCTTGGGTTACAGGCTTGATCCCCAGTAGGGGGCATGTAGTAGGCAGCCGATTGATGTTTCTATCTCTTTCTCCTTCTCCCTTCTTCTCTCTAAAAATCAATAAAAAATATTTTTAAAAAATATGCACTTAGTGAATAAATGACTAAAAATGGTAGTGAATTCTGTCCAAGGACATGACTATTGAAAGCATCTTGTCATGGTATATTTTCCTCCACCGAGATAGTCAGCAGCTTGGACACTGAGACCAACAGACTTAGGTCTGAGGGCTTCAAAGTGGAGCAGGGGAGGCCAGATGACAGGATGCAAGAAATTTTTCCCTAGGCTTTCCAAAGAGCTAAGTTCGAATCCTGACTCTATCACCTACTAACTCTGTGATCATTGACAAGCTAGTCAACATAGGTGATTAATGATACCAAATTTCAGGGTGTTGTAAGAATCAAGGTCCACATATGTAAAACATATGGTGTATAGCAAGCCTTCATAAAAATAAAAACTATTTTCTTACATGTAAATTATTTGTATTAAATTGAAGTTATTTGTATTATTGGTACAAGTAAGAATTCACATACTTGTTGGCATTTTGATTTTAGGGAACACATAGAGACTACTTTAAAATTCCTTTCAATTGCCTTGTAATTTTTTTGTCCTTAGAGGGGGGAAAAAAGCCTACTACATACACTTTTATTAGATTCCAGCATGTATTTACACTATTTCGGGATCATTAAATGGGAAGAAATTGCCTCTAAAGCAGGGAAAATCAATTTCAAGTTTTATTTGTTCATCCCCTAAATTTTATCCTGCAAGGTTGACAGAGTCTTGCCTCGCAAAATGTACCTTCCAAAGATTCGTTTGTTAGCACGCATGGATAGTATACACCTCTATATGGCACTATGCTCTACATTACTGGCTATTCTGAAGCAAATGAGAGAGCTTCTACTCAGGAGCAATTTACAGTAAAACCCTGAGACTGATTTCCAACAGCCTAATGATAAGAGCAAGCATTATTAGGTTTTACACATTGCCCGAGAGGTGCAGATCGCTAGAGAATTACAGGGATGGTAAAATGCTTTTTCAGGAGTGGATGGGGAGAGATTGGAGAATGTTTCATATGTTGGAAGGTCTGTTAAACTAGGCCTTGGAAGGGAAGGGAAATTTGGACAATTTGAATTGGGAAAGAAGACGGAGAAGTGGACAGCTTGAGCAAAGTCACAGAGGATGCTGGGAGGCATCAGGCTTCAGGTTTCCCACTCTCAATTGGACTTGAATCTAGTTGCATGAAAAGAGAACAGTGTGGTGAGACTAGAAAGGAAGGAAGCTCACTCTCTGACTCCATGGGTTCTTACTCACAGATAAGAACATCTGGACATAATTCAGGAAGGAATGGATTGTTCTTTGAGCTTCTGATTGGAGAGTGATGCACCACGGCCATAACTGAAGAGGTTTCTTCATGGCTGTCAATACTTTTCACATGGACTTCTCTAGTCCACAGCTCTTTTGTGAACATGTGATATCCATATCCAATTGCCTACTTGACACCTCTACCTTAATGATATAAGCAGCTCAAACTCAATATGTTCAAAACACAACTCCTGCTATCTCTCCAAACATACTTGAACCATGCCTTCTGCATCTCGATTGATGCCAATTCCACCTTTCCAGTGGCTTGGGCCCAAAACGTCACCATCCTCCTTGACTGATATCTTTTACTAGTACACTCCAAATCCTGTGTGTCATAATCTGTTGGGTCTACCTTCAAAATATCACTAGAACCTACTCCTTCTAACCACCTCTACTGCCACCAGGCTGGTCTAATCCATCATAGCCCCTCCCCTGGTCACTATCACAACATGGCTAGTCTCCCCATGCCAACTCTGGCCCCCACTCTCTATTCTTATCATAGCAACCAGGGCAACCCTCCTGTAATGTCAGCCAGATCATGTCACTCCTCTGCTCAAAATCCCCATTTCCTTCCAAGTAAAAAGTCCCTTCAATGGCCTATGAGGCCCTACATGATCAAGCCTCTGTTACTTCTCTGACCTCCTTTTCAACTCTACCCTGGCTCACAGTACCCAGCTTCACTGGCCTTCTGGTTCACCTTCAGGTTCACTGGCCTTAGAAATGCCAGGCATGCTTCTTTCTTGGTGTATTTGTACTGGTTGTTCTCTCCAGCTGGAGTGTTTTTCCTCCAGATACAGGCCATGCCTACCTTGCCATCTACTTCCAATCTCTGCTCCAAAATTACTTTCTTAGTAAGGTGGACCCTGCCTATCAAATTTAAAAGGGCAAGCCAGCCTCCTACAGCACTCCCCATTCTACTTATCTCACCTTTTTTCTCCCTGTAGAACTTGGCACATTCTACTCTTTCACTTATTATTATACTTATTGCCTACCTTCCCTAGCTAGAAGCTAAGTTCCATGAGGACAGGGTAATTGTGAATTTTGTTACTGATGTAGTCCATGCTCCTAGAACATTTCCTGGCACATAGTAGATATGCAACAAATATTTGTTGAGTGAGTGAAGGACAGACTGCTGCTTGAAGGAGCACCGATGAGGGGTCTGTTGTCAGCATCAGGCACATCGATGGCTTGCACTGGCCTCACAGGGCCAAATGGAATGAAAAGCAAGGGATGATGCAAGAGATAGAGTGGTTATGTAACCAGGACCAGATAACTCCATGCGGGAGACATGAGGCTTTGTGATAGATGAAGCACCAGTCACAGGAGCAATCCTGTGCAGAACTATAAGATACACTGTGCTCCAGAGGTAGAGACTGTACCCTTTGCCCTGTCCCTCTGTCCTTATTGATCACAGATGCAACCAGGTGAAACTGAGTCGATAAGAATTAGCAAAATACTGTTCCTGCAAAAACAGCTCAAAACTGCAAGCCCTCCCACTGAGTTCTGTGAAGGGTAGAAGCCTGACATGCGCAGGACAGGCAGGTGTTTCATGCTGGGGTCATCTAAAGGAAGAAGCGAATTCCCCACCCTCCACCCTGCTCTCCTGGGAAACTGCCCTCAGCAGAAGCTTGAAGCCTTTTCAATAAGCAAAAGGTAGATATATACCTAAAACATACAGGCATAATTCTTAAACTATATTTGAATATGTAAAATCAATTTACCTCTGAAATTAGGTGCCTCGCCTACAGATGTTAAAAGCTTGTGATCTCCCCATGACAGGGTAGTCCCTACGGCTATGATTGGCGCCTCCTTCTCCTCTAAAACCTAGAGATGTGCTGAGAATGACCTACTTTAGTTGTTCCCATCAATTATTAGTTTGATATATTAAATAAAATTTAACTGTATTTATAAAACATACTCAATCACTTTAATTGGATTTGTAAGAATGTATGATTTATGAAACATTACATGGATTCCTCTGGCTAATATTAGACTTAAATATGACTTAAAATTATGGCTTCTTCCCTTATATCCATGTGTATATGCATTGCAGGTCTATGTATCTAGAGTTTCTCAAAGATAGAAACAATTTCTTTTTAATCTATGTATCCACTCGGGCCTAGGATAGTACCAGACACATCGCAGCAATCGATAATTTATATTCTCAGAGTGTGGCAGTTTTGGATGAACCAGTTTGAGTAAGTTTAAATCTTGAACCTTCTCCTTTTTTTCCCTTCATATAATCTTTTTTAAAATTTCTTTATTGATTAAGGTATTACATATGTGTCTTTTCCCCCCATAACTCCCCACTCTACTCCTCCCCTCCCCACCTCATGCCCTCATCCTCCTGTTATCTGTGTCCATTGGTTAGGCTTATATGTATGCATACAAGTCCTTTGGTTGATCTCCCCCCTGCCCCTTACCTCCACCCTCCCCTACCTTCCTTGAACCTTCTTTTTATAAGCTGTATGACCTTGGGCGAGTTACTTAATCCGTCTGAGCCTTGGTTCCATATTGGCAAAATGGGGATAAAAATAAGACCTACCCCAGAGGCTTATAATAAACAAAAATCATTCTTGTAAAGTACTTAGCATCAGGCTTTTCACATCACAAGCATTTAATAAATGATATTTTTATAATTACATGAACATGTGAAAGAAGCACAGTGATTAAAAGTAGTGGCTCAGGGATCACTTTGCCTGGGTTAACATCCTGGTTCTGTCTTTTGCTATTTGTATGACCTGGAACAAGATCGTTATTCTCCCCATGGACCAGTTCTCTCATCTATTCAATGAAGATATTAGTATTGCCTCCCTTTCTCATAGGTTTGTCTGAGACAATACATGTGAAACACTTAGCGCAGTGCTTAACATATATAACTAGAGGCCCGGTGCATGAATTTGTGCATGAGTGGGGTCATGCCGGCCCGCACTGATCAGGGATGGAACCAGCTAGAAGGAGGGGCCACAGGTGGTTGGCAGGCAGGCCCTGGCCCCTGGTTGAACTCCCAGTTGAGGGGACAGTTTGCATATTAGCCTTTTATTAGATAGGATAATAAGTGGTCAATAATAATAATAATGATAATGGAATTTATTTGTACTCAATAAATATTACTAAGTATTATTACCACACATGAAATTCTCTTTTAAAAATTGGAGTAATAATGGATTGATTCAATTTACAAATAAATTTGATCAGCAGTTTCTGGACTATCAAGGGCTTAAGTATCCAACCAGTGACAACAAATGGGGAGCATTGGGGGTTTGCTGAGGGAAAATACTTCTTCTACAGTTTATGGGGAGGTCTTACGAGGCAGAGGAAGTAATGTCATATTTCAGTGTTTGACTGGATCAGATTAGGAAAGGACCTCAGAATCTAGGGTTAGACCTGCATATTAAACCAAAGAGGTGGTGGTTGTGAGTCCAAGAGTGCTGTCTCCAAGTCTCTCCCTCCCTCCTAGGTTTATTTTGGGTCTGTGGATGGGCAGTAGCTGTCCCCAGTGGGCCACAGAGCCCTGTGGGCAGGCTTTCCCAGATGCACAGGACATGCAGAGCTCTAGTCTGGGAAGGAGTCTGGAGGGAGGCATGTTCTCAGACCTTGTACTTGGGGGTGAAGCAACCAACCCTGTGGTAGCCTCAAACATAAGAACTGAGACATCCAGTAGGTGAACAATGTCGAGAGGAAGGCAGAAATCGGGAACTTGGATCAGAGCAGCCACCTAGCCATCAAAACCGTAGGTGCTGAGCTGGTATCAGCCAGGGGCAAAGACCCAGACTCACTTCAGGATTTGTCCTGGGAACTGGGGAAAGAAAGAACAGGTGAGGTGGCTGGGAGGGTGGAATTATGGCAGACTTGCACAGCAGGCCTCTTCTTTGTATCTTCCTCTCTACCATTTCCTTGATGACTCAAATGCCTGTGGAGGTGGCCTCATGAGTGAGCCACAGAAACACTTACCGACCTTTGTAAAAGCAACTTCAAAATGCTGGCAGAATTTACACATTTTCTTTGACTTTCCTCTTGCTTGACTGAATGATCCCCACCTCCACCCCCATGCAATTTTAATATCAAGTACAAATTTTATCAAGTCTTTCTCTGTAATCAGGATATAAAAATGATCCCAACATTTCTCTTTGAAAATGGATCTTCAGAGACTCAGTAGGCCTTTATGTATCACTAATAAGTTCTTTAGTGAAACATTTTGTCTTTTACTAAAATAAATCTCTCCTATTAAATCTTCCATATGAAAAATCAGATAGCATTTAAGCTGACTAGTTTCATTTGTAGAAAATCATTGTACTTGTTAAGGATTTGGGAGCTGTTGCAGTATATTTTTGATCAGACAGAGGGATCTTATTAGCTGAGTTCGTGAAAAAAAAAAATTTAGAGCACACATTCACAGAACCAAATCTTTGTCTTAGAAGATAGCATAGTGTTTTGCTGGTGTAGCCTCCACTCTCATGAAACAAACAAACAAACAAACAAAAAAACATTCTCTGGCATTTCTTGTAGGTGACTGTATTAGTTTCCTAAGGCTGCTATTACAAGTACCACAGACCAGGTGACTTAGAACAACAGAAATTAATTCTCTCATGGTTTTGGAGGCTAGAAGTCTGAAATCGATGTGTCAGCAGGGTCTTGTTCCCTCAGAAGGTCTGGGGAAGGATCTGTTCCAGGCTTCTGGCAGCCTCCGATGTTCTTTGGCCACAAGATGGCCATCTTCTTTCTGTCTCTTGACATCATCCTTCCCTGTGTCTGAATTTCTCCTTTTCACAAGGACACCAGCATTAGCACCCCCCTTGGTATCAGCCAGGGGCAAAGACCCAGCCTCAGTTCAGGACTGGTCCTGGGAACCTACTTACCTCTGTGAAAACCTTATCTCCAAATAAGATCATATTCGAAGGAACTGGGGCTTAAGACATCAACTCATCTTTCCAGGGAAACACAATCCAACTCATAACGCTGACCATCCAGTGTCACCTTCCTGACATTCATTATCACACAAGGGTATTTATTCACCTGTTCTAAACAAATCTTTCACTTGAGGGCCAACACTCTGCTTCCTATAGCTTCTCCTTACTGGCTACAGGGGCAGTGAGAGAGCTCCTTTCCCAGTAATGGCAGACCATAGTTTAGCCCTGGTTGACTTTAACAACAATGACCTTGGCAAGGACCTTCAAATCCTTCGGAGCTTCATTTCCTTACCTGTAAGTTGGGGTGACATGTTATAAGAATTCTGTGAAGCTATATTAGGACATTGTGTGTAAAATGCTTTTCAAGGTGTGATACAAAAGTTCCACTGAATTTCAAGTTTCTTAGTAATGGCTCTGTAGGGGGACCACAGCACAGACTCTGCAGCCATTCGGCCTGGGTTGAATGTCCAGCCCTGCCACTTTATACCTGTGACAACTCTGGGAAGTTACTGTTCCTCTCTATGTCTCTCTTTTTATCCCCATAAAATGGGAATATTTACAGCACCTCGGTGAAGATCTTGTACTGACGATTAGAGTATGATCTAGGAAAAGCACTTAAAAACTGTCTAGTTCATGTTAGGTGCACTATTATATGTCTTAGCTAGTTTCATTGAGGGGGACCACATCTTAGTACCCTACGTGCGATACATCCCAGTTTCTAGCACACAGCAGATGCTCCCAAAATGTCTGTTGATTAAAGAAATGGAAACATGCAGCTTCTGCCCCCAGGAGACAGACAAGCTGAGTCCCACACCTCCTCTGTGTAATGCTGCTCAACACCCTCCCCCCCCAGCAGTGTGCATAAACACTCTGTGGTGCAAGGTATCCTACACCTTTCCAGGCTGTTTCTTCTTATATTGCTAAACATGAATGTGCTCTTTAAAAGATACCCTAGCTTTCCATCTTCTTCCCTTTGCTTCTTTACCCAGTAGTCCTTGTTTCCTGATCTTTTCCCTAATCTTCCTCCCCATCCTGCTCACCCCTTCCCCATGCTCCAATCTATACACCACCAACTCCTCTCCCACCTTCTCCTGGAAGCCTTCCCAACTTGACACCAACAACCAGATAACAACAATCAGGTGTGATATGCAAGATATTTTTAATATAAATACCTCCCAGGTGAGCAGCAACCAATCAATGGGAATGCATCAGAGCCAGGACAGGGAAGCCCCCTGCTGTGTCAGATTTAACTCTTTGATTCCTGGGATCCAGGAGGTGGCCAGGTTTGGGGAAGGGGTTGCAGTGATCAGAGAATGGAAAACACCTGAGACTTGACAGGCTTG
>PVJC01013049.1:0-38623 GCA_004026665.1 Murina feae
CCCCTAGTATTATAATAAAGTCGTCAGACTCCTTTGGCTTCTAACCATAGGAAACCTACTGCCTGGGAGGTAGTTACTCCTGCCCAGCTGGCATTGCCATAAGGCAACCTGCTCTCTGTTCGTTGTCCTTCGCCTGTTTTAGAGCAGCTCTGAAAGAAGGTGCGGTCCTTTACCTGGGCACAGCTCTGGGCTCTACCAAACTTCCCGGTGCCTGTCATTTATGACGAATGTGCCCCAGTTACATTTCCTCCTTTTACGTGCTACCATATCCCTAACTTAAATATAAAATACACAGTTTCAGTTTGCCCACTGTGTGCTCTGGGGCTTATCCGAGGTGCCCTTTTAGAAAGAAGCCTCTGGACCTGACCTTCTCAGGGGGTGGGCTGGGAACAGACGTGCCTGCCCCTCCCAATCTAGCAGTCCCACCACCGGCTGGTCTGGAGCATCAGGCACTGATTGGGTTTCCTTCAACGCTTCCCTTTATGGTGGGTGGGGAGGGGGCTCATGTCTAGGTGGGAAGGGGAACTACTTCTCACAGCCCTGAAGAAGCCTATCAGAGAGCCAGACTGAGGCAGGCTCCTCTGTCTGCAGGGTCTGGTTCCTCCAGCCAGTGCACCTGGGCAGGCTCTGCAGGCGGGCCGCGGGCCTCAATTTGGCAGCCACCTGCTCCTCTCGCGTGGGCCTCAGGGATCTGGCCTTCACTCTGCGTCCTGGGGAGGCAGAGAGGATGGTCCTCAGCTCCACACCTGGCAATGCCGTGTCCACGTGGAGCTGTGGTCCTGTTGTGGGAAATGGGTGAGAAGTGGATTCCCACCATCTTTCCTTTGCCCCTTTGGCTTCCCTAGGGGCTGCTGGCGTGAGTGTCAGGCTGCAGAGCTAATCAGGGCAACCGCCTGCCTTTCCTCCTCCTCCCCCTTCTCCTTCCCTCTGCAGTCCTCAGTTGCTCAGCAACCCTTCCTTCTGAGCTGACCCTGTGGTGGAGTGCCCAGCAGGTGCCTGCCTTGACCCAGCGTTCTGGGTCACTCTGTTCAAAGGCCAAGGCTGGGGGGGCAAACCTGTGTGGGCCCATCTTTAAAACTAGATGACAGACTTCCTAGGTCCCAGCTTCTTCCCTCCTGGGTTTTCCAAAGCTTCCACAAGGGCTCCACAATATCCCCCAACCATCGCCTGGGATTGGAAAACTAGGTCTCACACATCCATGCATCACTATTCCTAAATGTTGAAAATACTTATTATAATGCATTTTTCTCAATCAGTGGGCAATAAAGTTGAGCCACAACCATGGGATAGGCCTCAGTTCCTGTGGACATAACAGGGACCCTGGGTACACAAAGGTTGGGCAAAGACATCCATGGGTATTTGGTATCTGATTGACAGGCGAGGACCCCCATTCCCAGATGCCCGGCTTTTCTGGGGGGTGAGGCTCAGGAAAGACAGCAGCACCCTCCCACCAGGGAAGGCATTCTGCGAGCGGTCGGCGAGCTTGGTGTCTCTCACTGTCGTTACAGAAAAGAGTTGGCTTGGGGAAAAGTAACCCTTTTCAGAAAGAGATGAGCTACATCATGAAGCCTTTACAATTTATTCTGGGATTTCAACCACCAGCACTGCCCTCCTTCTCATCTTGCATAACTTTAAGAAATTGAATAGCTGCTGAAAAACGAATCAATCACCTCAGATATAAGACCCAAGTTTGGAGCATTTGTCCCCTGAAAGAGTAATATTTTCAGAACAATCTTGGGAAATGCCAAGGGAGGCTGGGTCGTTATTGGTGCCTCTGTTTTGCCTGCGTGAACTCGGCAGTGAACGTAGTGAACTACCTACGTTGTGTCTGATGAGTGAAGTGCTAGCCCGAAGCTCCTGACCCCTTTCCGTCCTTGCTCGAAGTGTCCGTGCGATGCTGTTTGACATCAGTTTCTCTGTGGGGGTCGCTGTGGATGGTCATTAACCCCCTTGCGGTGGACTCCCCACGCTTGCTGAAGCCAGCTGCCCTTGTCCCCTAGATCCGTGCCAATGAGCACCATCAGGGCACCCTGAGTGCTCAAACTCCCACAGCACCCGTCCTGCACTCGCAGCCAGCAGCGAGTCTCACCATTTGATTGCAGCCTTCTCGGAGCCCCAGGAGATCACGCCACCAACGCCCCTTGTTCCAAAGCTGTTTCCTACCAATAACATGTCTTCTTTAACCCTATTTCCCAAGTTCCTTTCATCTGAACCACCAGACTCTCTCCCAGTGCCCATTCCAGAAAAAAAAAAAAAATGGGCTCTGACTACAGAGGGTTTGTTCGTAGGCCAGATCTCCCAGTTCCCCTCAAGAGACTGCCCCCTGGCTGCACTTGGAAGGCCAGACCTCGAGGGAGCCTCAGGGCCAAGGCCAGGGAACACTGCCTTCTCCCCTAGTCCTTCTGTACTGCGGACTCCAGTCTTCCGCAGCCGTATTCATCCCCAGCCCAGCTGCCCTGTGAAATGTGGACTGGCAGGATGGGAGCAGAAAGAACTGGGGTGAAGCCTCAGGAAGAATTTCCCGATGGGGCGGGTAGGAGCTGGGAGGATGGGGGGTAGAGGTGGGGGGGGGGGAACAGGGAGATATCTGTAATACTATCAACAATAAAAAAATTATTATAAAAAAATAAAATGAAAACATACCACGATCCCAACTTAGGAAGTCAAGAAATAACAAACTCTTGATGAACAAGGATGAAGTTACTCACTAGAAAGAGAAAGAAGCCCAAACTGGCTGCTAGCTGGCCAGATATGGCTTCCTCCCACCAACTTCTCATGCAACGAGGTGCCTCCAGGTACACAGACTTCGAGCTCCCAGCTGAGGGCCCTCCGATATCTCCAGGAGAGGGTGCAAGTCAGTGCAGAGGACTGGGAAGAGACTGTCTCCAACTGCCACACAGATTATGTTCAACATTCATTCAGATCACCATTCATGTTTCCTGTCGCCTCCATGGAGTCTGTGAGGGGCTTACCAGACGAGTGTTCCTTCATTTCTAAGTGGGAGCATCGAGACCAAGAGAATCAGGCTTGGTCAGAACAAGACTGAGGTCTCAACTACACACTTGGCTCCAAAGCAGTCCTTTCCAGAATTCTCCTCAGAGAAACGTCGTTCACCTCTGCCTCTGGCACCTCTTTCAAGAAGATACTCTTTCTGGAAAGCATTTATCACTCAGTTGGTGTCACTATTAAGTAGAGAATGATGTCAGAACTGGAAGCATAGTCAGCGACCAGCCCACAGTCCATGCCCCCACCTCACCCCATTCCACAGCCACCCCACCACCACCACCACAGCCCATGGCCACCAGCCCAGAGTCCACAGCCACTGGCATCCAGGCATTGCACCTGTGCCCGGAAGGTTCTGATTCTGGAAGGGTGGGACATGCTGGTGCACCTGTGCCCATCTTTCTAGAAAAAAAAAACAACAGCTTTCCTTGCAAGTCTCAGGGCACTTTACTCACCTCATACCTGCTTCATCACGGTGAGGTAGGTCACACCCAGGACCACTATTTTGCAGATGGAGAGAGGCAGAGAGAGAGGGAGAGGCAGAGAGAGAGAGAAAGGAAGAAGCAGAAACTCACATTCCCTCCCTATTGGGTTACTTACCTTCATTATCAAACTTGACAGCATCCACTTGTTTCTTCAGCACCTCTTATTGTTTCACAGGGAACTCTGGATAAAAGAAAAGTAGTTCTGTCCATACGAGCTTACAGAAGGGGCAAGCTGGCCAAGCGCTGGAGGCTGTGGTTTCCTCCAGGTGGGGCAAGCCTTCCCACAGGAGCCTGGAGGGACAGGGCTTCGCCTGCGTTTACTGAGTTAGTTCTGCCATCTTGTGGCCAAGAGGCAAATGTACACTCTCCCTCTCCCATGTTCTTGAATAAATCAGTTTCTGGCCTTTACAATCCACACCCTGGGAGGAAGAATCTCTGGGCCCACATTTCATTACCCCTTAGTATAAAGCAGGTAAAAGAGCCTGGATGGTGGCTCAGTTAGTTGGAGCATCATCCTGTGCATCAAAAGGTTGCGGGTTTGATTGCTGGGCAGGGAACAGACCCAGGTCGTGGGTTTCATCCCTGGTTAGGGACCATATGGGGAGGCAACCGATTGATATTTCTCTCTCTCCTTTCCTCCATTCCCCTCTCTATAGAAATCAATAGAATTAATTTTTTTAAAAAATGAAACAGGTGAAAAGAAAATGATTGGCTGACAGCTTGGCAAAGTTACCAAAAAGGGAGTCAGAAAGCATCCGATGCCAACTTTGAGCCAGGTTCCCTTTGCTGCAGTGGGTAGATGGGGAGCCCTGAGGACTGGAGCCCTCCACCCAGCCAACTTTGCTCTCAGGCGCAGAGCTGTAGCCTCCCGTTAATGACGTTCCACAGTTCACCTGATGGACTACTTTCAAATTGTTTTCATTGGGACTTTTCATATTTTGAATAACAAAGTACCAACAAAACGAAAGGAATTTCTAGATTTGAGTAACTGACAATAGAATCAGCTGAGGGAAAACTTCAGGCAGGGATTCATCCAGAGGTTCGTGCCCTTCAGGGTTCTGGGTCTGTGTCTCTGGGATTCTTTCTACTCTGGCGCCCTCTGTATGTTGGCATTCCCCCCCCCCCCCCCCCCCCCCCCCCCCCCCCAGAAATCACTGTGGCAATGCCAAGCCTGGCCTTGTATCTGCATGCTACCCAGAGGAAGACAGGACGTCTCTCTTTGTAATGCCCGGAAGATGAGGAGGCCTCCTGTCAGAGTCCTTGGTCAATATCTCCCTCTCTCAGAGAGGACCAGATTCGATCCTGCACTCACCCCTAAGCCAGTCCCAGTGTCCATGTTCCTGAGGTCCTTACCCAGCACATCACAGAACTCCCTCCCTTCCTGCTCCTCCCAGCGCGGGCCCCATGGCAGGGGCCATCCACAGGCTGTCTCTCTTGCCCCAAGCTTAATGCTACCTCATCATGGTTTGAGCATGATTGTGCTGTTAAATCTGATTATGTGAGTACACAAAGGTATAATCCATTATTTTTTAAATCTACACACTATGTTACTCCAAGTAACAGAAATCAACTGATAACTTCTTTAGCAAGTGGTTTTAATATTCTGTATGTTACAGAATTTGGTTAAAAACATGATAGGTTATTAGTACAAAACAAGAAGCATGTTTTGATGATAGCAGCAGTTTTTACATTAATGCATCTTAAATTTGGGGCTCTAAAGATGAAGTGTTAAGTCTGGGAGGACTAAATAATACCCCATTTCTCTCCAAACATTCAGAAGAATAGCAGTTAAGTCATTATATTTCCCTCTTCAGAATCCCCAGAGCACTTGCTAATTCTCCCAGCACGGTACTCGTGCTTTCTCTGTGCTAGTTCATCTCCAGAGGAGGGAGCCCGGTCTGCCATCCTGCACCTCTCCCAGGACACACTGCCTGCGTTCTGTTCTTTCTGCCTTCTACTCGGCATCCTGGCTCACGTGAGCACACCTGGTGTTGCCAGGACACCTGGGCAAGCTGCCCTGTTGGCACTTACTGTAGTGCTGGCCTGTGTTGGCCCTAAAGATCAGGAGCCCATCATGGCTAGGGGACTTGTCTTATTTACCTCCTGTACCTAGCTCCTGGTAAGATGTGTTTTCGTTTTATTGAGATATATTTCATATACTATAAAATTCAACTACACAAACTGTTCCATTTATTCGTTTTTACTCTGTTCACAGAGTTGTGCAATCACAACCACAATCGAATTTCAGACGCCCTGAAATTACCTTTAGAAAAAACCCTGTGCCCACCAGCAATTACTCCTCATTCCTGCCACACCCATAAGTCCTACTTCCTGTCTCTCTGGGTTTGCCTGTTGTGGACATCTCACATATGTGGAATCATACATTGTATGGTCTGAGGGACAGGCTTCTTTCATTTAGCAAAATGTGCTCAAGGTTCACCCACGTTGTGGCATGTCTAAGTACTCCATTTTTAAATGCTGAATAGTAATCCGCTGTGTGAGTACACCACACTATGTATATCCATTCATCAGTTGGTGGATATTTGGGATGTTTCCACTCTTTGGTTAATATGAATAATGCCATCTATGAAAATTTACACACAAGTTTTTGTGGGGACATGCATTTCCATTTCTCTCAGATATATGCCTAGTAGAACTGCTGAGTTATATTGTAACTTTAATATTTTGTAGAATTGCCCAACCCTTTCCAAAGTTGCACCATTTTCGCTTTCACCAGTGACGGATGAGGGTTCCGGTTCTCCACACCAACAGTTGTTGCTATCCATCTCTCTGATTCTAGCCATCTTCATGGTGTGAAGTTATAGCTCATGTGGTTTTTGATTTGCGTTTCACTAATGAGTTATAAGCATGTACATGTGCTTATTTGCCACTTGTGTCTGTACACCCTTTCATCAAATGTCAGAGCTTCCTAGAGAAATTTCATAGATGAGGCCCACAGAGTAATGTATGGCTGGTAGTAGTGCAGTGTCTCAGACACACTCCTGGCTTCTAAATGGGCTCTGTGCCGGCCCGCCTGGCCCTTGGTGGCCTCTGGGTCCCCCCCAGCCCCCACCCCCACCCCCGTGGGATGAGTGGGGTGACTGGACTCCTTGTGTGTCAGAAAGCACACACTCCTGTACAGCTTTGTTTTATGCTGTCTCTTCTTCTTTAGTTTGACTGACTTCATCTCTGAAAATGGTTTTCTTTGGGTGCAGACTTTATACTTGAACAGATGGTTTTCATAGCTTGTAGCTACTTACATTTCAAACAAACGATGGCTGGACTCCAAGCATGACATAATTCGAAGCAGCTTTCTTGGCCACCTGACTGCAAGCAGGGATGGGTTTAAAGTTACAGATAAAATTAATCCTGCCCACCCAATGTTTTCACGGTGACCAAGGCCATAAAGATGAAGTAAGAATGTATATTTAAAGTTAAGGACTACAGTGGGGCTGATGAGAACAGTTACAGCATATGTATGAGTGCTGGGATTTGGGAGATGTAGAGATATACTGATACTTCCCAGCCCTCCCAAGGACACACCACCACGTGGATCTGGAGATAAAGCTGAAGAGAGAAGCCATTCTTAGTATTAATTTTCATGGAAGAGGCAGGTCCTCAGACAAGAAACAGAAATGAAAAATGCTGGTCTGGGGGTTGGCTAGTACATAGTCAAGATAGGCTAGGTTATGCTGCCATAACAAGCATCCTAAAAATCTCTGCAGCTTATCAGAATGTAATTTTATTTCCTGCTCATGCGTCTTTCCCATGTGGCTGCTCAGCATTCCAGGCTACTTTCATCTCCGGTGGCATTTCTAGGTTTTCCATGGCAAGAGAAGAGCACTCTAGATCTCAAACCAGATAATAAGTGCTTCACCCTGGAAGTGACACATGTCACATCACTTCTGCTCACAACCAATTGCTCAGAACTAGTCACATGACCCTGCTTAACTGCCAAGGAGCCAGAAGTCTAATCCTCCTGTAAGCTTGGAAGGAGAAAACTGGATGTGAGCAAGCTTTGATCATGTCTACCCTGATGGGAGAAGGGGGTGCTTTTGGACCTTGCTCTTCCCAGAGAAGCCCTGGAGCTACCAGTATCTTTGTGTATCCTTTTGTGGGAGGGGAGAGAGGAGGTGAATTTGGAGGTGGGCCTGAAACAAAGGGGGGAGACATGCTGAAGATGATAAAATTCAATACTTTAGCCAGATTCAAGTATTTTCTGAGTTTATCTATATCTTCAAATATGAATGAAGTCTTTGGCTTAGCTAAGGTTGGAGAAACTCAACTACTATGGCTCACTCTTGCTTGAACCAGACTATGGAGGTGACACTTGGGGCAGGCGAAGACCAAACATTCCAGACAAGGGTGGTGCCTCCGGTCAGCAGAGTTTCACTCTTACGTCAGCTTTGGAGATCCTAGTTTTTAAATGGACCAAAATTGGTGAGCTTTCCTTAAAGAACGATGTAACGAACAATTAGATGCTCCTGTAAAATTCACCACAATTTTTAAAGCTTTTACGCCATTCTATTCCATACGAAACAAACAATGTTTACTCAATAAGTCAAAGCTTGAACGAGGAGAATGAGAATGATCAGCCACTAGCTATGGCACATCCAACGCCAGCCTCATTCTGTAAGACTCCAGAGTCTACCTTCAGCCCCAGGTGAACGAGGCCTGGCTGAGTTCAGACCTGATTCAGATCCTGCAGGAACACGTGGGGCAGGCCTGAGTGCTGGCATCATGTTTGCACAAATGGCTCCTTCCTTCAGATTGTTGGACTTGCCATTCATTTCAACAATTAGCCAGCCCCCAAGTCCTGTTCTGCACCGATACTTGAGCGCTTTCTCAGTCATGCATCCACATGACTCTAATGCCTACCTAGCCTTTCTTCTCTGGCCCTTGTCACTGGCCCTTGTCAAGTCAGAGTATTGGAGCTGCATGGGTGGCTGGGGCAGTATCACTACAAGGAGATTCTATGGGCATGGAAGACAGGGGTGAGATCAGTACCATTTCAGACACTCTGAGTTTGAAGAACAGTCAAGAAGAGAGATGCACTAGGCAGTTGGGAGCACAGGAGATGGGGTAGGGGGGAGCCAGGGATGGGAATACAGTTATTGTTGGCAGTAGGTATTTGTAGCTGTGGAAATCAAGGAAAAAATGTGAAGATGACGTGTGTGAAAGTACTTTGTATAAAACTCGATGTTGTTTTTATAATTACCATTTTTAATGAGCCCAAGGAAGAACTTAAGGGGTGAGAAAAAGGGAAAGGAGCCAAAAGCATTCAGAGCAGGAAGAGATGAGAGGCAGCGGGAGAACCAAGTATTAATCCACAGAAGCCAGAGGAGAGAGGGTGTGGCTGAGGGGGCAATGTACTGAAAGCTTCCCAGCAGCAGGCCACAGAGCACAGGGTCTGGTCTAGATGTGGTTGCCAGCTGAGTTGCCTCGGGTCTTCATTTCCTCACAGGAAGCGGAATGATCACACCTCCCTTGGCATTGCTATGGATGAAAGAATACGGTAGGAGCAAGTGCTTTATACAGAAGAAATTGTGCCCTAGCCAGTTTGGCTCAGTGGATAGAGTGTTGGCCTGCGAACTGAAGGGTCCCAGGTTTGATTCCAGTCAAGGGATCAATGCCTCAGTTATGGGCTCCTGGCCCTGGTGGGGGGCATGCAGGAGGCAATTAATGTGTTTCTCTCACATCAGTGTTTCTCTCTGTCTCTCCCCCTCCCTTCCACTCTCTCTAAAAATCAATGGGGGAAAAATATCCTCAGGTGAGGATTTAAAAAAAAAGAAAGAAACCGCTGCTGGTTTAGCTATTCAGCAGTCCGTGGGGGTGAAGATATGCAGGAGAGCCTAGGGAAGGAGGAGAAGCAGAGGAAAGAGAGAGAGGACCAGGCACTGGGAGGCAGCAGGGATGTCAGCAGGATGCCATAGTGTGCCTGGGCCCCAGACCCTGAGCAGCAGCCTCTGCTCCCAGGGAAGTGCTCTGGTGTGGAGTCAGGATACCCAGCTAGGCCCAAGCCTCTGTATTTACTGGCTGTGTTGTTATGACCAAGACCTCCTAGTCGGTGGTTATCAACATTAGAATCCCATGCGAGCATTAGCAAGTACTGATCCTGGGGCCCCACGTCTGGCCAGTTGCATCTGACTCTACTGGGAGTGAGGTCTGGGAATGGTGCAGCTTTGAGAACCCTGTGTGGTTCTTGGACTTTTTTTCTGTCAGTTTGTCCCACTGACCACAAGATGGGGCCCTCTTTCTGCAAAATCTTTGATGCTCACCAAACAGGAACAATCATTTTCTCTATCATCCTGAAAGAATGGATTTGAATTTCACAGTCTTCACAGCATCTCATTAAGCCAGAATCCGGCCCTTTGGTGTCCAGCCACTTCATGCGAATGCTCCCTTCTGCGAGGAGCTGTACTGAGTTGGGATTTGTCGTCTACCCTTTTGGGTTCCTCAGGGGCTCTAACGCAAAGCAGGGGGGTCTGTGCTGTTGCTTTATGATCATAATCATTAGCATCACTAACTACTGTGCATTTACCTTTCACCATTTGCAAAGTGCTTTTCACCAACTATCCTCAGAGTAACTCTATGAAATGGGTATTATTTCCATTCATAGATGAGAACAAGGAGCCTCAGAGCACTAGTTCAAGGTCACAAGTAAAAATTGGCAGAACCAGATCCTGAGCCTTTCCCGTGCACTCAGTGAGAAGAGTAGGCGCCATCAGGGGACCAGCATCAGTCACCCGTGGGGACCTGGAAGGACAGCTCTGGCTGGCTTCCTATGCAAGCAAGAAAGATGGACAGACATCCTCCTGGAGTTTCACACCGTCAGAGACAACAGGTCAGCAGACACATCTGACTGGGCTGAGTGACCCGCTGAGGTAACATATGTGAGGTTTCTAGTGCAAAGCTATACAGAATCAGCCGTCACTCAACAAATGAACAGATTTTATTATTTTTACTTTTCTATTCCAGGAAAATGAACTGCTATGCCAATGGAAGAAGCGAATCTTAATTCTGCCTTAAGAAAAAGCTGTATACTCATCTTCAAAGAAAATCCTTTTCTATACCAGCAAGGGGTGTCTTGTGAAGTTAGTGGATCTGATAAAGGTCATTTACAAGATACTTATATACTTGCTGCCAGACAAGTTCCCACAATCGATCGGAAACCCAAATGTCAGGGCCCAGAACCGCAACCTCCGTTTCCATACATCAGCTCTCCATTTGTCTGTGTCCATCACTGTCTCTTTATGATGGTACAGCACAACTGCCACAGAAAAGCCAAATGCTAAGACTGAAAGGAGAAAGTTAAACATTTTATATTTATTGAGTTAAAATAGCTCTATTGCAAACTCAACTTTACTGAGTTAAAAAAAAAACACAAAATTAAAAATGTCTCCTTTTTTATAGAGGTCATGTGGTAGAAGACAATAGAAGTTTTGTAAATGGAATCTCAGGTCAAGCCTCGGTCTCTTTATATATAAACAGCAATGATTATATTAATTATTTTGGATTAATTTTTTTTCTCTGAGATCATGTACATGTCTAACAATAAATTTGGCAATTATTTCCCATCCTTTTTCCCTTTTAATATATTTAACCTCTTTTGAACTCACTGTTTCAAGTTAATAAAAATATTTTTAGCCACAGTTAAGTTTCTCTGTACTTGGTACTTCTCTGTCGGCTTGGCTTGGATTAATGTTCAAAACAGACTAATGTGGATAGATTAGTAACTTATAAGTTAAGTAGGTTCAAAGAGCTTATTTATGTTGATGAACTCACCTGCATTTAACTCCAAAAAATATTTGATTTCCACCACACTGTGGATTTCTCTCTCTTTTTTTTTTGCTTCTCTTTTTTCTTTTAAGGGGAATTTAGACTTTTGTAACAGCCTCAACTAAGAGTCTTCCTATAACAAGTTAGCAAAATCAGACTGTACTGGAATGAATCAAAGAGTGACCTTGATGCAGGATAAATCGGGTTTTATTTAAGTAGATTTGTCAAGTGTTCTTTCCTATTTCCTTCAGGATCCTCTTGCAGTAGCAGCAGAGGCAAGGGTGGGGAGTGGCATTCTACAAGCAGAGCCAATGTGCATGAGCAGTGGTAGGAGCGCTGTCCTTCAGGGTCCGGCTGGCCTCAGGCAGGGAGGAGACAACTATGCTGCTTGGTGTGTCCAGGACTTGGCCCCACTGGACACTCTCACAGGTCGCCATTGCTGGTATCTGTGCTCTACAGAGTTGGGGAACCTGCCTGTTGGTTAGAATTTGACACCCTTGTGCCTTATCCCATGGTCTCATAATTCTCAATCTTTTCAGACAACTCTGTGTCCACTGCAGGTCACATCTGCCTGTTAAGCTTAACCTCAGGGTACAAAATAGATTCTCTGTTACGAGAAAATCTGAAGACCTGGGAGATTTAGTACAATTCCTAGCCCCTGCAATCACATATGGAAGCCCATATTCCAAAGTATTATTTCCTTTAGTTTATAGTAAGATCAGAATGCTTTCTTTGCTTTCAGTTGAAATGTAGGGTTTTTCCTCCTCTCACACAAGATGTGTTTCTATTGTGCGGCTGCCACATAGCCAAAGCTCAGACGTGTCTAGATACCCTGCCTTTACAGGCGTGTGTGTACTCAAGGTTCACTCAGGTGGCTTCAGATGGAGCCAGATGTCTGGTCCTACCTTAACCTCAGCAGTGCTGGTTTTATTTTTGTGGTGCAGAAGTAAAGCCAAATAAATAGGCACAAAGTAGACTTATAGAAATGGCTTTAACTTACTAATCCACTCCATCTTTGATAGCAATTTTAGATACAAGTGGTCCAGAGGACAAAGTACATAATTAATGATGAGAAAATTATTTCTTCAAGTCCCATAATAAAGAGCGGATGATTCTGTGGGAATCATCCATCCAGTGTTTCATTCATGTGTAAGTGACGGTTGCAGCGCGCTTCTGTCCCCTTCATTCCAGTACTGTTCAGTCTGCATTTCTGTGAGTCGGGAAATTGTGCGCTGAAATGCAAAGATTTCCTCTTCTCCGGTAAACATGGAGAGACCTGCTGAGTCCTGGTGATGAAAAAAACAAAACAATAACCCTCCACCAATTAAAACCACTTCCAGTAAGAACTTACAGATCTAAGTGCAGGTTTAAAAAAAAAACTTTCCAGGTTTATGTGTTTGGATTATAAAATGTTCTACAATTTTTTTCATGGACAATCTCTTAAATTAGACTAGAGAAACAACTAATTTAAACCAATAATCAATAAATAGAACAAATTACCGGGGGGGGGGGTACAGGAGAATAATTAAAGCTAAAAGAACACCCCAAAATACAAATATGAAAAGTTTTGCTCAAAGTTCTCTGCAAATTCTAAAGGAAGGACATTCCAGATTGAGGAGTTCTTCCGCCAAAACTGCATCCCAGAAGTAACAGCAAAAAGACAGTAGTTCTGGCAAATTAGAAAAAGGCTGGTGCTCTCCTCCAAAGCTTGATAGTCAGGGCTGTCCTCAGGAGGGGAGGCCCTGAGGATGAATCTTGGCGTCTCTTCCAAACTGGATGGTGGAGAGGTCCCCATGGGGCCTGGAGGCTGAGCTTGGGCTTACTTTGGGAAGGCCCGAGCTGCTTCTGGGCTTGAGTTGCTGGGAAACTTGGTCCTCCATCTAGGGTGAGGCTGAGGAGTGTCTGTGAGGCCAGTAAACAGCCTACGATGGTGATACCAACAAGGACTCGCCACTAAGGGGGTGTTACATTTTTGTCTCTTACTTCAGGGGTTTCCCTTTCAGAGGAAAGTTCTGGACTGCTAAGCCCATGCTGCCCATGGACCCCTGTAAAACTACTGGACCATATGGTCACGTGTCCTAATTACTCCATATGTTATTTGGCCCAAGTGCTGTGCTCACTTTGCCTTCTATCTGAACCCAGATCCTATGGGGGAGGGAGGGTGGAATTCTAAAGCCAGTGATTCGAAGGCCTTTAGAAACAGAGATGCTGTAGCTCCTCAAGTGTGTTCTTTCAAACTGTCACACGTCATTTAGACGTAAGTGTTGCTTTTGGAGAAACCATCACTTCAGAAGGTCACCGCACATGGCTTTATACACAGCTATTCATTCCTACGTGTAGGTTCAAGTAATCATATTTTCAAATTTTTCTTTTTAAAGAATTACTGGCTTCATTTTCCCAAACTCCTGAGAAAACATAATTCCACTCGAGTCAATCAGAACTGTTTCCTCAGGCCAAATGGCCTTTACTCTGGGGTTGGAAGAATGGGGTTCCCCTCTTTTGGGAGCTGAGTGTTTATAGCTGGTTTTAAAATGTTGGCAATTCCTTTTTTATTAAACTTACTGGGGTAACACTGGTTAATGACAGTATACATATTTCACGTGTACAACTTTATAATACACTTTATGGTGCATCACCACCTGAAGTCCAGTCGTCCGTCACCATATTTTTGACTCCTTTTATCCTCTTCATCTTTCCCCCTACCCCTTCTCCTCTGGTACCCGCCATACTACTGTCTGTATCTGTGAGTTTGTTTTGTTTGGTCATTTGTTGCTTTTTGTTTTCTATCCTATATATCAGTGAAATCATACAACTCTTGTCCTTTTCCATCTGACTTATTTTGCTTAATATAACACTCTCCAGATCCATCCATGTGGTCACTAACGGCAATATTTCATCTTTTATGGCTGAGTAGTATTCCATTGTACATATGTACCACATTTTCTTTATCCAATCATCCACCGAAGGACACCTAAGTTGTTTCCATGTCTTGGCTAATTGCGAATGAGGCTTCAATGAACGTAAGGGTATATATGTATATGTATGTGTGTGTGTGTGTGTGTGTGTGTATTAACCAACAGGAATTTATTTCTTCACAGTTCCAGAGGCTAGAAGTCCAAGATTAAAGTACCAGTAGAAGGGTACATATAGCTTTATAAATAAGTGTTTTCAAATTTTCGGGGTAGATACCCAGAGGAGACATAACTGAGTCATATGACAGCTCTATTCTTATTTTTTTAGGAAACTCTATAGTGTATATCATTATGGCTGCACCAATTTACACCCTCCACACCCACTCCAACACTTATTTCCTTGATAATAGCCATTCTAATAGGTGTGATTTGCATTTCCACTGCAAGTAGTGAGCTTGAACATCTTTTCATCTATCTGTTGGCGATTTGTGTGTCTTCCTTGGAAAACTATCTATTCAGGTCTTCTGCCCATTTTTTAATCAAAAAAATTTTTAAAGTTGTATAAGATCTTTATACATTTTGGATATTATAGCCTTATTGGAGGTATCATTTACAACTATCTTCTCCTGAGGGTTGGCTGCCTTTTTGTGTCCTTGATGGCTTCTTTTGCTGTGCAGATGCTTTTTAGTTTGATGTTTAGTTTAGTCCATTCATTTTTTCTTTTACTTGACTTGTCTTTGGGGTCAAGTTCACAAAAACCCTCTTAGACCAAGGTCCCTAAGTTTAGTACCTATGTTTTCTCCTATGTATTTTTATTATTTTAGGTCTTATATTCAATTCTTCAATCCATTTTGAGTTAACTTGTGGATTGTGTCAGCATCGATTGATACTTCAATTGTCTATAGTTGAGAAATATAACCTGACACATTTATTTATGCTTAAACAGAAGAAGGAAATGCAGTCACTTTTGGGTGGCCTTGGGTGAATCACCAAACCCCAAGCACCAGAAGTAGGCTGGCATTGGCTGGTTCCCCACAGGGTGTCCCCAGAGCCTGGCACCCACAGGCACTCCACACATGTTTAGGGAATTGGGGTTTGGAGAAGAATCACGGGTTTCTTTGCAAGCCAAGGGCCTTGCTAAGCACTCGATGGTCCTGGAATAGCTGGACCCACATGCTTGGGTACTATATTATGCATTCTACACACCCAGCAGACATGAACAGGAATGTCCAGAAAAGGCAGCAGGTGACAAGGCATCCAGTTCTGGGCTGTCATTAGTCAGAGGTATGACCACATGTCCATCAGTCCACCAATCTGTACTTGGTTTTTGTCATAAGCAAATACAATCACCAAGATTTCTTCCACTCTAAGACTGTAATTCTTTACGTTTAGTGATATTGGGAGGAAATCTGCTATACCAGCTCAAGAAGCAGCGAATCAACTGTTAAATATATACATTCCTTCAGCAAAATGTAGCCATGTATCAAACCAAAAACAATTAAGCTGTTTTATAATAAAATGAGATTATGTTAATATCAGCTACCTGGCTCAGCCCCAAATCATCCATCACTATTCTGTTTTGCTCCAACTCACTGTCATGAGGCCGATACAGAAATAAGCTTGATAAAGGCGTTGATGCGGAGCAAATTATGCGCACCTGAAAGAGAGGGAACCGAGTAGATGGTGTTACTTCTCACACTTTACAAGTTGAAGGCAAGAACAAATCAGAAAATAAAATTCTGTTTGTCATAACACAGAGTTTAGATTTTGCTTTTAAAATGTCCATACTTTTCCTAATAGTTTGTATCTTTCTGAAGTTATTTCTAAACTGCATAGTACTTGTCAAAACATTTCCACATAGCTTATACCAACCTGTGAAAAAGGGAGCTAAGATTTTATTGGGTAACTTCAGGCCTGAAGAGGCCTCAGCCAGACCTTCTGGCTCTGAGCCCAGGGGTCTTCCCATTACCCATGAGGGTGATGTGTATATCTGGCTGTGAGCCTGTCTCTGTGCATAGGAGACACTCTCCAGACGCACTGTTCAGAGGTCACCACTGTGCTGGATGGGTGACTGCTGAGCTAAGCGGAATGCTCCTCCAATTACACTCTGAGTTTCCAGAACCTATATTTTTATCGACATCCTGCCAAGACATTCTTCCAAAAGACGAAGTTTTACACAAATATTTCTTATGTTAATAAATCTTTATTGTTCAGATTATTACAGTTGTTTCTCTCTTTCCCCCCCATATCTCCCTTCCACCGGTTCCGACCCATCCTCTGCCCTTACCGCCCCCCGCCACTGTCCTCATCCATAGGCGTAAGATTTTTGTCCAGTTTCTTCCCGCACCCTCCACTCTCTTTTCCCCCTGAGAATTGTCAGTCCACTCCTTCCTATGCCCCTGATTCTATTATATTCATCAGTTTACTCTGTTCATCAGATTTTTATTCACTTGATTTTTAGATTCACTTGGTGATAGATATGTATTTGTTCATAACTTTTATCTTTACTTTTTTCTTCTTCTTCCTCTTCTTAAAGAACACATCTCAGCATTTCATATAATACTGACTGGTTTGGTGGTAATGAACTCCTTTAGCTTTTTCTTATCTGTGAAGCTCTTTATCTGACCTTCAATTCTGAATGATAGCTTTGCTGGGTAAAGTAATATTGGTTGTAGGTTCTTGCTATTCATCACTTTAAATATTTCTTGCCACTCCCTTCTGGCTTGAATAGTTTCTGTTGAGAAATCAGCTGACAATCATATGGGTACTCCCTTGTAGGTAACTATTTTTCTCTTGCTGCTTTTAAGATTCTCTCTTTGTCTTTTTCTCTTGGCATTTTAATTATGATGTGTCTTGGTGTGGTCCTCTTTTGATTCCTTTTGTTTGGGGTTCTCTGCGCTTCCTGGACTTGGAAGTCTATTTCTTTTACCAGGTAGGGGAAGTTTTCTGACATTATTTCTTCAAATATGTTTTCAATATCTTGCTCTCTCTCTTCTTCTGGCACTCTCATAATTCAGATGTTGGTACGCTTGAAGTTGTCCCAGAGGCTCCTTACATTATCTTCAATTTTTGGATTCTTTTTGCTTTTTGCTTTTCTGGTTGGATGTTTTTTGCTTCTTCGTATTTTAAATCTTTGACTTGATTCTTGCAATCCTCTCATCTGCTGTTGGATCTCTGTATATTATTCTTTATTTCAGTCAGTGTATACTTAATTTCCAGTTGTTCCTTTTTCATATCCTCAAGAGTCTCACTAAATTTATCGGCAGTTTCTAGAAAATTCTTAAAAAACCTTATAACTGTGTTTATGAGCTCTATATCCAGTAGTTTGCTTTCCTCCACTTCTGTCATTTGTGTCCTGTTTCTTTGTCTTTCATTTTGGCTGCTTCCCTGTGTTGATAGAGTGGCTTTTGTGCTAGGTATCCTATAGGGTCCAGTGGCTCAGCCTCCCCAATTACCTGAGGTGGACACTGTTGGTACATCCATTTGTGGGCTGTGTGCACAGTCTTGTTGTAGTTAATCTTTGATTGTTGTTGGTATCACTGGGAGGAATTGACCTCCAGGCCAATCTCTAGTATATATATAAAAAGCCAGAGACCTTGGGCCTTCTTGGGTCTCTCTGACCCAGCTGCAGTTTGTTAGGTAATTTTAGATTGCAAAGGGCCTGGCTATTCATATGCAAAAGCCTCTGCACACAGCTTGGGTGTGGCAGGGTCTCAGGGAATCAACAGGGTGGAGCAAACAACTATGAATGATTCTCAGCCCTGCCCTAAGAGGCCTGGGGTCTCAGTGTCCCTTGGTAATTGCTACAAACACCTCTGAGAGAAAGGCGCCCTCAAGTTCCACCTGATGCTGGACAGTCCAGTTTCTCCCAGTATGAGTCTGGGTCCCCAGAGCCTTGCCTGGAACTGGAGTTCAGAGCAGTTGGGGCTTGTGTCTCCCTCTCAATTGAAAAAAACAACCATTTCCCCAGTTGCCAGCTCTTTCCGTGCGGCTCTGTACCTCTGCACTTTACTTCCACACCACCTCTGAGTCTCAGTGTGCTGTTCTCTTTCCTTCTAGTTGTAGAATTTCCACTCAGCCAGCCTTCCTGTGGTTCTGGATGATGTCCATTTTGTCTTTTAGTTGAATTTTTGAAGTGGTTGTGTGAGGCAGCAATTTCAGGTATTTACCTATGCTGCCATCTTGGTTTCATGAATACTTTTTTATTACATAAGTGTTTGAGCGAGTGGGCATAGGTGAGAAACATGCTAGGACAAGTTTTTATGTGTCTACTAATATTGTATCCACTAGGTTAAATACAAAACATACTTTTCTTGGTATTTAAAGTCCTGAATTTGTTCTCAGGATTCACAGCAATCCTTTGAAAATCCTCTATCTTACCTAATAATAGACAAACATATAAACTGACTGTCCCTCCACTGCGCTGATCGGCCAATCAGGAGAGTATGCAAATTAACCCAACAAAGATGGCGGTTAATTTGTATACATAGGTGTGAAGTGGCAAAGCGAAGACTGAAGGCTCTAGCTGGAGCAGTGAAGGCCAGAGCAAAGGCCTAGGTCCTGGGTGCTGCAGGAAAACTGGTGCCGGCAGCTAGGGGAAGGGAAGGCCTATTGCACAAATTTCTTCATGCAACAAGCCTCTAGTATATATATAAAAATCCAGAGACCAGGACGCCATAACAACTGGAACGACTGGTCACTATGATGCCCACTGCAACCAGCTAACTGGCACAATGGGGGAGGGGGAACATAGCCAGCCAGCCTCCTGCAGCTCTTCCCCCCCTTCGCCCCCACTTGGCCCTGCCCCCGATGAGCCCCCACCACCTCAATCAGCCTGTGGTCCCTCCCCCAGCCAGTTCCATCCCCAATCGGCTCCCCCACACCAACTGGGGGTAGGGCTGGCTGGCCAATCATCCACAGCCCCTCCACATGGTAGCCCCACCACAATCGGCGCTCCCAATCAAGGGCGGGGCCTGCTGCCACTTACCCTTGGCCCCTCCCCCCAGCCAACCGGGCCCTGATTGGCCCCGATTGGGGTGGGTTGCTGGCCAACCTCCCACTGTCTCCTCCTCCTGACAGTCCCAGCCCAATCTGCCCCATCCACCCATACACTGGGCCTCTAGTTATTTAAATAAATAGGGCAATACTTTAAAATAATGTATTGACATGTGGGGCTAGTTTTTCTGTATCCAAATGGCTTTCCACCTCCTTTTATAAGTTATTTTAATCACAAATTATACCTTTTTCATTATTTAGATGGGAATACCCTTATTTCACAAATTCCGATGAATACATTCTAGAATAATGTGTTTAATGCTCCAAATTTCTGAGGTAGGATCATTTTGATGATTTTAAATGTGTGATTTAGTTGATGTAAATGTTAGGAAAGTCCATCATATTGCCAGATAAATCTTTTTTCTTTAATTAAGAGATGAAACAATAGGGGAGAAGGGAGAGTTAGGGGTGGAGACCAAAGGTTTTCTTCATTCTTTTTCTTTTTTTGAAACATCAATGTGAGAGAGGCACATTGATCAGTTGCATCCTACACTCACCCCGACCAGGGCCAGGGATCGAGCCTGCAACCAAGGTATGCGGCCTTGACCAGAATCAAAACTCGGACCTTTCAGTCCTGAGGGCCGATGCTCTATCCACTGAGCCAAACTGGCCAGGGCTAAGCTTTCTTTAAGGTATTCCTGGCTGCAGGATATATTTTTCAAAAGAGTTTATCAATTTTACATTCTAAGAACCACCTTCTCATGCCCCTCCATCACCTGGTGTTGGAGCACTGGCCCTTTAAGAACTGAGGGCTGCCCCCAGGCTCGCCCCCAGGCTCACTCCCTTCACTCCGGCTCCTGCAATCCTTTCAGAGCACTCTCTGATGAGTGACCAGGAGACCACTGATTGCTGGAACTTGATCCCATAGCTCTGGAGTCCTCAGCTTCAGGCCTCTCCTGCTCCCTGATCACATGCACACTGGCCCCAGGGGAGTGGGCAGCCGCTTGTGAGGTGGGCTCTGCAGCACTGCACCAGAGCCAGGCGGGCTGCCCTTCATGCTCAGGCGCATCGCAGGGCTTTTGCTGCAAACTCCCTCCGGAGGCCCTTTTCACCTTCCCTGGAGTTCAGCCATCTCTTCTCAGCATTTTAAGAAGCACTGGCGCAGTTCATGAACACACAGGTTCCAGACCCATCCTTTGCCAGATAGAGTGGGCTCTGGAATCCAGATCTTAGTCCAGGTGATTCTGAGGCAGGTGGTCCTCTGCCAGACTTCCGTGTTCACCTCTGCCCCCCATGAAGATCAGGCTACTCTCCCCCTAGACTCTCATGGCACCATGTTTCCAAGAGACCATCCCACAGTGGCGACTCACACTTAGTTCTATGGACACTTGATTACTGCTTCTTTGACACTAAGATGTGAACTCCGTGAAGGCAGGCACACCTGGCTTTGCTTGTCACTGAACTTCCAATACTCAGCACTGCGCTCGGCATGATGAGGTTGTTGGAAGAATGAATAAGTGAAACATTATCCCAGAAGATTCTGGCCTTTCCTCCTCCCACTAAGTCCTTTCAATGTTAAAATCACTGCTCTATTTCTGTGTAAGAAATAGGGAACAAAATTGTATCTAACAGTAAAATAGTATTTAATTAACTCTGATTTGAAATTGTACTAATATTTTTACTGAAAATATACAGTGGCAGGTATAGACTATTAATAGTGGCTCACTAAAAGCTTACACAGCCCCTTAATGTTCTACGTGCTTTATATGCTCACTTAATCCTCACTACAGCCATGAG
Source organism: Murina feae (assembly GCA_004026665.1). NCBI lineage: Eukaryota > Metazoa > Chordata > Mammalia > Chiroptera > Vespertilionidae > Murina > Murina feae. Next base: position 20,972 of record PVJC01013049.1, read on the forward strand.
AGATGAGTACCATTGTTCCTGAGTTTTTCCACTGAAGGCAACTGCATCTCAGGAGGTTAAGCTGGTCTCAAGGTAGGTAGCCTGACCCCAAGGCCCACTCCTTAACCAGGAGGCCGCACCACCTCTGATGAATGGACAATGACTCAGCAATTCACACTAAAACACATGGCTGAAAAACAACAACAATAAGATGGTGCAATACTATTACTAGGTTTCTGGGTCATAAGGAGACAGAGAGCCATTACTGAGGAGGTTTGTTAGATATTCATTCATTTGTTCATTCAAATATTTATTGCATAGTCTAGGCAAGGAACTGTGTTGTACATCATCATAGATAGAGCACAGGATGTGTCTGGTTGAAAGACAGACTCATTAATATAGCAGGAGGGTCTTACGATGGGAGTTTTATTATACTACCACTATTCCTAGTACTATTACTACTAATATTTACACGGCACTCAGCCTGTGCCAAACATTTTTTTTTAATGCTTTACATGGGTTAGCTTATTTTGTCCTCATAATTCTCTGGAGTAAAACATATTATCCCAATTTACAGATGAGGAAACTGAGGCATGAGGAAGTAAACTAAGTGGTAGACCAGGACTCCAGCCTAGGTAAAGTAGCTCCACAGTCCACAAGGCTCAGTTTTGAGAAAATGCACATTTCATTCTTACCTTGAAATCATAGAGGGTATCAATGAGAGTTATGAATCTTCGAGCTTGATTCCTTTTGGACAGTGTAAATTGGGGAATGTTTCGCAAAATTACTGTATCAAAATTCTTTGAAAGTTCCAAATAGTCACTGGCTCCAAGCGGCTGTAATTAAAATGAAATAAAGAATAGAAAATGAAAAGAAGCCAATTGTGGTTGCTCTTGGATTAATGTCATTGGGAAACACCTCTTTTTCTTGTCATGATGTGACCCAGGCAGTAGCTTGGGGGTAACTTGACCAAATGGGGCAGTGTGTTTAGAATAGGCTCAGGAGAGTATTCCACGCTGTCATCATTGATGTAAAGGGGCAGAAAAGAAGACAAGAGTATCAAGGGTAGTGAAAGAATACCTCTAGCCTCTTGGTTGATAACTAGCAGGTCCCCATCCTAAACCTAGTCTTCATTCTTTTTATTTATATGACACTAGAGGCCCAGTGCACGAGTGGGGTCCCTCAGCCTGGCCAGCGATTGGGGCTAATTGGAGCTGTCTCACCCAGTCCCAATAGAGGCTGATCGGGGCCAGCTGGCTGGGGGGAGGGGTGGGTGGAGTGGAAGGACCGTGGGAGGCTGGGGGGAGGGACTGCGGAAGGTTGGCTGTGGGAGTGCACTGACCACCAGTGGGGCAGCTCTTGCATTGAGCATCTGCCCCTTGGTGGTCAGTGCACATCAAGCGACCAATCAACTGGTCATAAAGGTTGCTTAGGCTTTTATATGTATAGATAGATAATTTTAAACAAATGCTTCCTAGGACTCAACCACAAAAAGCACGCTGTTAAATGGAGCTATGTTACCATGACATGCTATCATGTCACCACATTAAAACTCATCAGACATTTTTCATATAAGTACAATTATTCAGGTGAAATGTAGGAAACATTGCTACCCTCTATAGGAGGTAGCAGGTGAGTTTAATGACCAAAAGTACACTGAGACCTCAGCATAGTTTGGCATGGCAGGCCACCTCTTGATTGGGGGGGGCGGTTTACAGACCTCAAGATACACAAAATTATTCAGAGATGCCACCTATAGATATAAAGTGCTTATTCCTGAAACATGACCTTAACTCACAAAAATTATGAGACCGTCTGCAAACATGTTATTTGGAGTTAGGAACCTTCCCAGGAAACGTTACCTCTCCTCCTTTTAAGTTGTGTGTGGACGATGGCACCTGAGAGCAGAAACCGTGAGCAGGGTTCAGGGGAGTGTTTCTGGCCCCGCTAGAGGGTGGAGGGGACCAGAAGTCGAGTGGGCTGGATCTCCGCTGAGATCCCGAGGCTGCTAGGTCACCCTGGCCCACTCCCGATGCCGGGATGCAGGCATTAAGCCTCCTTAATTTCTGGCAGGATCCATCAACATCTCCTTGTCCAGAAATGTCCCCTCACTGGGGGAGTCATTTGCATTAAAACTTCCTTCAGGAATGCAGACGGGGCTGTGTTCCTGGGAGAACCTGGGAACTGTGAGGAGGGGACTCATGTCCACCTTAGAGCTGGTCATTAAAGCCCAGCACTGTCCTAACAACCCGCTCAGAAGAAGGCTGGCTGCTCACGAGGCCTGGGAGGTAGGAGAGAACTTGAAGGTTACGTTCTGGGGAAGTGGCTCTCTCAAGAGAGAGCAGTTCTGAGGAGGAGGCAGCAATTTGGAGACCTGGGGCAGAGGGGCAGAAAACCAGAGAGAAGCACAGAGAATGACCTGACTCCTCCGGAATCAGCTTAGAGACTTCCCCACCTCCTCTCGCCAACCAGGTAACAAACAGGAAGGAGATATCCGTACCTTCCCCATTTCCCTCCCTTGCTAGAGAGCGTTTACCTCCAAACCCAGTGCCTGACCTTCCCTCGGACTCCCCTGACACCTCACCACTGTGTGTGTGTGTGTGTTTTTAACCCTGACTCTCTTACAAGGAAACCTTGCTGTCAAACCTGATCTGGACCAGGAGCGCATGTTAACAGAGTAGCCAGGAACAAGGCCTCTAGACTGCCTGGGTTTGAACCCTCAGTTAGTTACTTATAAATTGTGTGCTTTTGGCAAGTTATGTATCTTTCTGTTCCTTAGTTTTCCCATCAGTGATGTGGAAATTTGGTTCCTATCTCCTAGGATTGTGAGAATTAAATGGAATCATACATGTGAAGCTTTAGCACAGTGCCTGGGCATACATTAGCAATCAAACAATTCCGGCTGCTTTTAATTTTAACTATGTTGAGCTTAAATGATTAGGCTCTGTATAAATCAGTTGAGGATGTAAAGAAGTATTATTTGCAATAGTGAGTTTGCTCCACCACGCTAAACCCTAACTCAGCCTTTGTATACCTCCCTGTTCTCAGTCACAACAAGGACCAGAGGAGACTGTGGAGGCCTCATATAACAAAAACAGCTCCCAGAACGGGTGGGTGTGTGTGTGTGTGGGGGGGGGGGGTCAAGATATAGTGTCTTCTTACAAAAAATGATAACATACAATAAAACTCTCATGCTCTGAGGGTGACACATACGAGTTTTTTGAGATGAGTTAGAATTAGTGTCTCCTCTTTTGTAAATAAGAAAGTATATGTAAAAAAAATGTAAAACCTCATCATACGTAGTTATGTATAATTAAGCTCACTCTTTATGCATGGATGTGATTTCTATCAGTATAATACAAGCCCAAGGAAATCATCATCAGAAGTGCACTGAAGTGCCTAGGGCAACTGAAAATCAGAATTCTGCCCACTCAGCTATTTTTACAAATTATATACCTTTGTCAGTAGGTTCTGCATTTGTCATTATATTAACAAATATCCCTTTTCTTCATGTCCCTGAAACAATTATGTGCTCATTCATGAAAGAAAACTAAGCTTATTAAAGGTATCTGTCTCCTTTAAAAACAATAGTCCTTGGGGAGAATGAGGAGGTAGTGTTCAGTGGGTACAAAGTTTTAGTCTGGGATGATGAAAAAGTTCTCCAGATGGACAGCGATGATGGCTGTACAACAATGTGAATGTACTTAATCCACAGAAACGTATATTTAAGACTAATAAAAATGGTAAATTTTGTTAGGTGTTATTTTACCACAATTTAAAAACAGTTATTAAAACAAGGAAAGGTTATTAATTGCCAAAGAAATCCCAATCCAGCCCATAAAGAGACAACAATATATGAGAAAGAAGAATAAAATATACTAATCAAGGAAGTCTTTTCCCAAAAGAAAACAACTCCACTAAGATGAAAATTTTAAATATTAAACAAAAGATTTTTTTTCTTTTTAGTAAATATTTAAAGAGTGTGTTTGCTTGTCCTGGCTTCAATGTTGAAGTGTCCAAGAAGTAACACTCAAAAAACCTTTCAGGATTGAATTTGGTGACAGATGGGGATTTCTTATTAATCAGAAATGCTGTTTCCATGAACTAAAGAGGTTAAGCAGCTGTGGGGAAAACACAGGAGAGGCTCTGGTCCGTCACCTCTTCACGTGACTTTGAATAAGTCTCTCTGAACGTATGTGTCCCCAAGTTGTAGGGGAAAGCCTGAGGCCCGCATAACGAAGAGCCCCTAAACCAATGCATGACACACAGAACATGGTTAACGTCTACTGAATTCGTGAGTCCATGTATGAATAAAACCCAACGTAGCTTGGGGAGGGGGCCTATTCCTTCTTTTAAACCCATTTTTCTCAAAACATTTGAAATACCAAAAAACAACAAAAACAAAATCACACCCTTTCTTATCTGTCCCAGATTCCCTATCCCCAGGACATTGTTGAATATCATAGTATATTTGCTGGAAGAAGTCTAGAAAGATATAGACCAAAATATTAACAGTGATGATCTTGGGTAGTAGAATAAAAGATGAATTTTGTTGCTTTGACCCTCCTCCTTGCCTCCAGTGAACTCCTGTTGCTTTTAAACAGCAAATACAAGAATGGTTGTTTGAGAGGTCATTCTACAACAGGAATCTTACCATTTATGTCTTCTCTGTGTGAAGTCATAATATCAGTTTTGACATGGACTGTTTGTTTCCTGGTGTGTGTTTTTTTATGTGTTTTTTAAAATGTTTGTATTGATTTCAGAGAGAGGAAGAGCGAAAGAGAGAAACACTCATCGGCTGCCTCTTGCACGCCCTGTACTGGGAATAGAGACCATAATCTGGGAATGTGATCTGACAGGGAATCAAACTGTGACCATGAACCTCCTGGTTCATGGATTGAGGCTCAACCACTGATCTATATCAGTCAGGCTGTCTTCCTGTTTTTTTATTCTACAGAAGTAAAATTTTTTTTTCCAGGGACATTTAAAAAGAAAATAATGTAAGCTGAACACATATTTTCCTTTAAAGTTTGACAAAAGAATAAAAGATTTGATATTTGGGATAAAATCTGACTTTAGTTATTTGGAAACAATCAACTAATGATTCTTTATACAAGGGCAACTCATGGAACAAAAAATATAAAATTTCTAAGAGGCTAATAAACAAATGAAAAATATAAGCTCAATATTAACCAACAAAAGACAAAAAAGGACATATTTTTTCATACAGCAATTTTGCAAAGAAAAATAAATTATACTACTCAATGCTGGCAAGCATGTAATACTTGCATTAAGAGCCCTAAAAGAAGTCATAAACTTGACCCAAACACTTTACTTCTAGAAATCAATCTATAGGAAATGATGAGAAATTCAACCAAAGGCGCCACTGCCATCATGGCTTAGTGGTTAGAGCACCAGCCCACACACCAAAGTGTTGCAGGTTTGATCTCCTCCCAGTCGGGGCTCCTATAAGAGACAATCAATTAATGTGAGACACACATTGATGTTCCTCTCTCTCTCTCGCTCTCTCTCTCTCTCTCTCTCTCTCTCTCTCTCCTCTCTCTCTTCCTTCCTCCCTCCTTTCCTCCCTCCCTCCTTCCCTTTCACTTTCTCTAAAAATCAATGAAAAAGTAGCCTCGGGTGAGGACTAAAAAAAAAAAGAGAGAGAGAAATTCAACCAAAGGCTATATACAGAGACTATTTATAATTATGTGAACCAAAACACAACTTTAAAATGGAATAATATGCTACCAACAAATAATGATATTTATGAAAAAAAATTTTATGGAAACATGTTTATGATAAAAAGCTAGAAATAGAATACAAAATTACAATTAAGATATCTGTTTTGCTCAAATATGTATGTAGGGAAAAAAACTAGGTAACTATATTAAAAATGCTAACAACTATTATCTTTCAATGGTCTGAGTGACAGACTTGGAGGTATTTTTATGATCTTTATTTTTTAGATTTTTCTATACTTTCCAAAGGGGAGAGAAACAAAATATTTTACGACAAAGAAAGAGTGAAAACAGAATGATAGAGTGAACAAGAATGAAGATCAGTAGATTCCAAATAAAGTATACTCTCTTGTTTTTGGCTGTTTAGTCCCCGCACTTTGCCTAATAATGAGAAGTGAATACATAAAATACTCAACATGTATTAAAGAGCTTGAAGAGTCACGAATCTGTTTAAATTTGCAGTTGCCTCCCTTACTTACTCCAGTGTACAAGACCGAATCCCAGGTGGGTCAGTAATCTGTCCCTAGCATCTAGCACAGACCATGAAATTGAGTCTTGCATAAGACAAGATTGGTGAATAAATGAATATACTATCACAAGTCTTCTTCAAAATCAATTACATCTACTGAATGCTTAATCAATACAAGGCACTGTGCTAAATCCTACAAGAACTTTGCAAAACACAGGGAAGACACACTTCATTCCTTTGACCTTGCTAATATTCCGCCAACTTACACGCACATGGTATCTACTGCAGTTGCAAACATTTATACTTTTGTTTTGCACTAGTTGATCCTCCTATGTAAGTAAACCATAGCATAGGACACTTTTTGGAAGCATAATCAGTACTGTAAATTCATGCATTGTATCCTACGAATAATTAAAGCATATGATTATTTTTGAGTACTAACTGGCACTTCAGTTAGTAGCGTTCTTGAGTATGTTATTCTAGCTCAAAATTCAAGTAGTATTATTTAATGCAGACTCTTCTTATGACAGATAATGACGACATTCTCCATCTTTCTACCTGAGCAATTAAAAAGTTTAATAGTCTTTGATGTGGCTGGTTATCAGAATAATTTTCTAAGCAGGAACAATTAAAATCCACTTATTTCGTGGTTTGTGTATTCTCAACTATTGTGTGAAACTCTCGTTTTTGGAAAACGTAAAGAACCTTAAGTCTATAATGAATTTTCAAAGAGCATTTGTTTTCCTTAATCACCAAAAGTATACGGCTGGATTACATGCAGCACAGTTTCTCTCACAAACTTTGAGGAATAAAGAGCTTGCCTACTGTATGAGAAACGGCATAGCTGTCTGCTTTGGTCTGACCCTGGTGCCAGGAGTAGGGATTTTCTCAATGCCACGCCAAGGTGAAATGCACGCACTTTACCACCAGGCTGCTTTCTGCCCTGCAATGGGCGGTGATCCACTTCAGCACACACAAATGAGCTGTCAGCTTGAATGTCTTTTTTTCGCTGCCTGGCTAACGCTTGTTCTGCAACCATTATTTCAGCTCAAGTAGGATGATTATTATTTCAAGCACTGTCTAGATTATACTGTCCTAAGGGTTACTCTTTATCTATAGAGACTCCTCTTTATAAATTCCTTGTAGTGATATCCTGATAGCTCCTCATTAAGCAAGCATGTGTGGCATCTTGCTTTGTTTACACAGAAATGACAATACCTCCTATCTTAAAGAGAAGTACCTTTCAATAGAAAAACATATACTTGAATGGAATTAGAATGAATATGTTCCTTTCAAAACAAACTAAAAATATATCAAATGATGTTAAAACAATTTATGTGCACCAAGTTAATAAAGATAATAATTAGAAAAAACAGAGCATGAAATGTGTGTGTTTGTAAATAATTTCCCAAGATTGCTCATATGGCACTTTAATATGAGCAATCTCATTAAATGGAGTCTACAGCACCCAGCTGGGAAATACCTTGCCATTCTAGAAAATTTTACCAACTTGTGCACATTCTATTTCAGAAGGTGTTCCTTGGTGTGCTGAGGAAAGTTTTACTGGTTGACTTATACACTCTCAATGGCAGGAGGCTAGTTCTACCCAAATCTACCAGATCTTTGCTAAACTCTCTATCCCCTTTGTGGCTGCATAATAATGGTTAATAAACTACTCTTGGTGGGGGAAGGGGAAAGTCATCTTTTTATTTTAACAGTGAGTTTGTAGAAACACTGACACAACAACAAAATAAACATGACAAACCAGAGGCAACTGCACCCTTTCCCTACCCCCATTTGACTAGCTCTGTACATGTAATAGATCTCCAAACTCTGGAAATATTTAATTCTGGAGATTCTCGAACTGGCAACCATCACAAAACATAAGCCACATCCAACCAGATATATTAAGTGCTTTACTATGTGAAAAGCCCTGTGCTGGGTTTATTCCGGGAAAACTTTCAGTTCATTTGGGGAGTGAAAAACCCAACAACTGGCATAAAAACATTTGACGTGTAGCTTGTAGCATAGAAATCCAAAATGAAAAATTTGGAGATAGGTTAAAAACACAGCATTAGAAGAATATAAAGAATTAGGAAATCATTATCACTAGTATCATCATTATGCATAAGAACCACTGAATGTAACATAAACATAACTCCAAAACACTGATAAAAACTGCAAAATGGTGATGGAAGGAGACTTGACTTGGAATGGTGCACACACAATACAGTGTACAGATGGTGTGTGTAGAATTGTGCACCTGAAACCTGTATGATTTTATTAACCAGTGTCACCCCAATAAATTCAATTTTTAAAACTTCAAAAGCGTCTTTATGAGATGGTAAAATTAGTGGAATGGGTTATACTAACCACCTGGTATTGAGTACACCAGTCTATAATTTGTTTAGCAATTAGCTGGCCTCTGACAAGGATGCAGTGTTCAATTGTTTAATAGATATCTAAGATTTGAGGGGAGTGAAGAACTTCTCTTTCTGCAAATGGGATAACGTAGGTTCAAGCATACCAATGGAATCAACAGTGAATAAGCTAGTGTAGCTCAGAGTCCACTACTCAGAAAGACTCCAAATACTTCTGGAATAGAAAGCCCTGCCTAAGTAGTTTATTTAGCTTAAATTTTCAACTTAACTATAATTTGATAGTCAGAAACTAGTTTGAAGTCTATGAAAAAGAGGACTGCTTCTTTCATTTGTAAGGCTGAGAAATGTGGGCCCTCAGTCTTCCACTCAGACATTGGCTAATCATGTTCTGGAATTTATTCTCACCACGAGATTCAAATTGGCAACACCCACTTAGTTCTCATAGTTATCTACAGTTTCTGAGTTAAGATAATTAGAGGTTTAAACTTTAGATTTTAATTAATCCTCACCCAAGGATATTCTTCCCCTCCCCCCATTGATTTTTAGAGAGAGAGTAGAAGGAAGAAAGGAAGGGAGGGGAAAAGGGAGGAAGGGAAGGAGAGAGGGAGCGAGGGAAGAGGAAGAGGAGGAGGATGAGGAGGAGGAGAGACAATATAAGGGAAAAGAGGTCAATGCCCCTGATTAAACAGTCAGGTATTGCATGTTTTAAAAATTCTTACAGCATACCAGTATGCCTCTTGCAGCAACTGATTTAGCCTAATAAGGGAACTCATATTCTTCATACCCATGAACACAGATTGTATGACACTTTTCAAAAACATGCCATATAATGGTATTAACCATGTATAACCGTTTAAAATAATAAAGAATATGCTCTAGCTAGTTTGGCTTAATGGATAGAGCATTGGCTTGTGAAATGAAGGGTCCCGGGTTCAATTCCAGTCAAGGGCACATGCCCAGGTTGCCGACTTGATCCCCAGTAGGGGGCGTGCAGGAGGCAGCTAATCAATGATTTTCATTGATGTTTCTATCTCTCTCTCTCCCCTCCTCTCTGAAGTCAATAAAAATACATTTTATTAAAGAAATAAAGAATAAGAAAATTTTATTTTAGCTGCACAACAACTAGTTCTTTGACAAGACTAATTTAGGTATTAGCAATCCAGCTTACACTGAACAAAAAATATTGGCAGGAGAAAAAATAGTCCATCTATTGCTAGAATTATTTCACAAACTCATGTACTAACACAATGCTATAACAAACCCCTTCTTATTTCCACTGGAAAGGGGATTTTCTGAGCTAGTTCAAAACAAATGGACTTAATACATTATGATTAGTGCCTCAAACATTATGATCTTTTACAGACTACAGAAGGAAATAATGCGGTCACGCATTTGAGATTTTTTGAATATGATTTCAATAAGAATGTATGTGGTAATTATGAAGTAATTAGTAACAACATGATTCTACCAAAAATCATTGAAACCAGTAACTAGCACTTGATCATTAACATAATCAAGCCATGCTGAGCATGCACTCGGCAGAGGGCAGTATTTGCTACACCTCCACGGGAGGAAAGACATGAATGTGTCTGGCTTTGAGATCTCTCCGGAGGAAATTTTAAAGATTACCCACATGGTGCCAGATGAAGTCCTATACCCTTGGCTACTGGTCCTACATGTGCATTTGAAATGAAAGGTCAATCAATTTCCTTTTCCTGGGGAAATCAGAGCTAAGAGGCATGAAAAGTGACATTTGAGACACTACAAAGAGAGGAAAGACTTTAGAATTGCAAAGAACTTACTTTAAATTTCAGAATGAGGCCCACTGAACAGGTAAAAATCTTACAAATGCAGAGATTTTGTTATTTTTGTTTTGCTTTTCCTTGTCAGAATTCTTCAGGGACAAACGGAATCCTCTTAGGTATTTGAAAAAGCTAATCAGAGATGGAAAAGAAGTGGATATCAGAGAGTTATTCTTCTTCCTCCTCCTCTTCTGCCTTCCAAATCATGAAAATTCTGTGTGCAAATGCTAATTCATAATTCTAAAGATATTAAAAAGTGAATCAGAGCAAGGCTGAATGGCTCTCTCTGCCGCTGAATAAACAAAGGGCCAAATCCTTCAAACTGAATAAAACCAATAGAATTCTTCACTCCATCTTCCTGCCAAAAAGATGACCAAGAATTATATGCTGCTCAACTTTTTATTAAAAGATTCACCATTCGTGAAAGGGCTGAATATGAGTTTATCCAATTTCTAACATCTTTACACTATTTCTATGGATCAAACCAATGAGAAAAGCTTACTTTGTAAAGCACTTTTTTGACCTCTCTAGCATGTGTTTTATTGGACTGTATTTTGTCATTATACCCCCAGCTTGGATATAGAATCTGTTCAGTACAAAACATATGGGCAGCAGGAATGACAAAACTGCCTGCTGGCATCTTCGGGAAGTCCCTTTACGAAAGGCCCAAGGGAATTGTTTCTGCTGTACCTTTGATTCAACTACACTAGGACCGTGGCTCTGTTTCCTCCCACTGAGATTTTCCAACCCCACCCTCATCTCTTCCTTTTTTATGCCAGTTCCTGTGATTTTATTGATGCCTTTAGACTCCAAACTAACACATCTCTATAAATGACTGCCAGATCTGTGCCTGCAGTCCTAAATTTCTAACCTTCATTCCTAGATAGCTGGAAGCTCTCTTCTCCAACCTCACGTATTTATCTTAAGGGTCCTGCCATTCCTCTGGTCATCCAAACTGAAAAGAGCCATAGGTGTCTTGTCCTTGGCCCTGAAACCTGTCTACATCCAATCCTATAGATTTCTCTCATATTCATTTTGATCTTTCTAATCTATCATTTTAAAGGGCAATTAGGAGCTGAAATCCAGCCTATGCTCTCTCTGTTTGCCAGGCAGTGCTCCCTGGTGAGGGGCAGCATCATCGACCAAGCATGTAAAACTCAAAGGCTAACACAGGCCAAATAAACAAGGTTTAAGTTCATGTGGGCCGCAAAAAAACAAAAGCTTCCATTTTCATAGAAACATAGGTTTATTTTGATAGAGACATGCTGAATACAAAGGGATGAAATAAATGAGTAATTATTAACATAAAATAATAGAACATTTTAATAAAAATTAATTTTTTTCTTGAACCTTAATAACTGCACAAACTAAGTGTAATGCAAATAAACCTATTTTTCTTGTTCTTGGAAAGCAAAATGTTTCCTGTTGTGCACATCATACAAGTCAGTCCAAGACTAATGACATGGCAATCGGCTGCTAAAACATTCGCTGCTAGTATTAGTGGAGAGAAATGGTGCGTTTGCGCGAAAGGTAAATAAGGGAAATGAATGCAACATGATTACATAATCAGTCATTAGTGAACATTATAGTTGGTTATTAATAATTATGTATAACAGGATATTGTAAAAATTAAGTTATGGAATTTTCATTAAAATGTTTTTTTACATACCGTTATATTGGTTGGGCCGCAAAAATATTCGTTGTGGGCTGCATGTGACCCATGGGCTATGAGTTTGACATGCTTGACCTAGACCAGTGGTTCTCAACCTTCTGGCCCTTTAAATAGTTCCTTATGTTGTGACCCAACCATAAAATTATTTTTGTTGCTACTTCATAACTATAATGTTGCTACTGTTATGAATCGTAATATAAATATCTGATATGCAGGATGGTCTTAGGCGACCCCTGTGAAAGGGTCATTCAAACGCCAAAGGGGTCATGACCCACAGGTTGAGAACCGCTGACCTAGACAAAGGGGCACACTTTAATTTGCTCACTTAGCTCCAGGCCCATTTTGAGGAGTGATTTCAACTAATGCACACTCTGCATTTAGTAGCCATAGTGCCAATCTTCACATCTTGACCAGACTATCCAATATAGGTCTATTTAAAAAATACTACTTTGTTTTATGCTGATGGAAGGTCTAATCCAAACTCACCTGATATACAAATTCCTTACACTGACCTCAACCCATCTATCCTACCTGAGTGCACACCATTCTCCGGCATATAACCTAAATTCCAGCAGGACTCTTAGATTCTCTGCAAAGAGAAATCTGGATTTTTCAGGATTTTTTTTTTTTCTCTCTCTCTCAGCACTTTAAAGATGTTGCACTGTTTTCAGGTCTCCATTGCTTCTGATGAGAAGTTAGCCTCATTAATCATATTATTGTTATCCTGGCTGCTTTGAAATTTTCTTTGTGCTTGGTTTTCAGCAGTTTGACTATGATGTGCTAGGAGTTATTTTCTTTCTAATAGGGGTTTGTTGAGCTTCTAAAATCTGTAAATTTAGCTGGGCCAGCGTGGCTCAGTGGCTGAGCATCAACCTATGAACCAGGAGTTCACAGTATGATTCCTGGTCAGCGCATATGCCTGTGTTGCAGCTTGATCCCCAGTAGGGAGTGATCCCCAGCAGGAGTGTGCGGGGGGCAGCCAATCAATGATTCTCTCTCATCATTGATGTTTCTCTCTTCCTCTCTGAAATCAATAAAAAAATTTAAAAACAAAATCTGTAATTTTACATATTTCATTAAATTTGAAAAGATTTCCACCATTATTCCTTCAAAAAAAATCTTTCTACCCATTCTCTTTCTCCTTTCCTTCCAGAATACCAATGATGTAGCTAGACTTTTGATATACTTTCTTATGCCATGGGGCTTTTAAAAATCAATCTTTCTTTCTCTCTCAGGTTGAATATTTCTATTGATCCATCTTCCAGTTCACTGACTCTATTGTCATCTGCAATCTGGTATCAAATACAGTGAACTTTAAAAATTTTAGATCTAGAATGTTTAACTTGTAATTTTAGAATTTCCATTGGCTTCTTTTTATACAGTTTTAATTTCTTTGCTAAGACTTCTTTTTGTTCATTCACTATCAGTATATGTTCCTTTATAACCTTGAGTATAGATATCAAAGCTACTTTAAAACCCTTGCCTCTAATTCCAACATCTGTGTCATCATGTGATCAGCTTTCATTACCTTTTCTCTTTTAAAATGGGTCAGATTGTCCTGTGTCTGAATACATCTAGTAATTTTGGATTGCATTCTGGATATTGCAAATGATGTGTTGTGGAGACCTGGGATTCTGTTATATTCCACCAAAGTATATTGATTTTTTGTTGTTGCTATTTGGCAGGTACTAGTCCTGAACTCCAAACTTTCTCCTCTGTGATGAGTAGGAACTGAAATCTCTGTTCGTAGTTTTTAGCCTTCATTATGCATGTGTACTTCACAGTTCAGCCCAAGATTTGGATAAAGTTTCTATAAAGAATTTTGAACTCTTCCTTTGTGATTCTCTCCTTTCCATGTTTTGTCTTCTATTTTCCAGCTGCTCTGGTTCCTCAAACCAGGAAGAGCGCAGGTTTCTACTGAGTTTTAGATGTCCCGTATAAGGCTAACTGTAATCTGCTCAAAATTACCAGTGTCAACCCTTTCTTCCAGATGTGGACTGCGTTCCACTTTCCCCCTGCTTTTGGTTGCTCAACAGTTCTTCCAGATAATTATTTTTTTTTATTTTTTTCAGAGTTACAGTTGTGATCTATAGGTAAGTTGGTCAAATAGCAGCTACTCTGGCACAAATGGAAGTAGAGCCCGCTTGAGCCTTTACTCTGTAATTTCCTACCTCCATGTTTTTCATAAAAACAAACCCTCAGAGGAGGAAGAGATCACAAAGGTTGCTCTCACCATCTCCTATTCTTAGAAACATGAAACAGCCACTCGTCAACCCCCACCCAGCAGACTCTCCCACACTCCAGCCCTCAAGGCCCAGTTCCTCTCTGACCCTGCAGTGCTCACGGTAATCTGCCTCACAGTCTAGGGATCTATGTATTGACCACCTTCCTCTTCTAAATGAAGACTGTAAGTGTGGAGACTGACTCTTATTCATCTCCTTACCCTCCATAGCACCTAGACTCAGGCCAGCTTTCCACTAAGTACTCAGCAAATATCTGTTGAGTACTAGGGAGCAAGACCATAAAAAATTTTTTTAAAGGGTAAAGCGCTCTCTGCATAAGAGAGAATTTAAACAAATGTATAGCATGTTGGTTTATTTAAACAAATTTCCTTCCTGAATGGAGGGCATTCCTAAGACGAGATACTATTTGCTGACACACTGGAACTTACTGGTGGAAGTTATTCCCTTTCTGAGAGTGTACTGCCTGCCCCATTAATCTTCCCACATTACTTACTGTATGTACCACATTCCTCCTCAAAACCTAACATGACTCTGAGGATCATGGTAAGAAGTCTGGTTTTTATGGAGTATCTATCTGAGATTTTCATTTTTACTTCCCTTTTCTTTCCAACATGTGCTCTGCTCTCATTAGGCAAACATCATCCGTTCCTCCTGAAACATTTAATGCCTGACTTCCGATCATGGCTGAAATACTTTTACCTGCTCATCTAAATTCTACTCCCTTTCAATGTCAAGATTGGTTCCCTCCTTAAATCTCAGGTTTCCTCAGAATCTTCCCAATTCTTATCATCCTTACATTTAACTCCTGATGCATTTATTATATATACTTCACCAGTGAGCATAGCTCTTTAAGACACAATTATAGCCAAAAGGAATGACAGAAATGAGCCAATCACACCAGGCATTCTAGAGATGAAGTACTTAAACCCTGAGAGGTTAAGTGACCTGCCTAAGGCCACTCAGCAACATAGTATCTGAGTAAAGATTGGAATTTAATCTCTAATCTTTCCACTCTACTGCACTGTCTGGTAGTTGGTTCATGTTATTTCCTCTATAAAGTGTACATTCTCTGTAAGAAACTTCTTGCACTTCCTTTATATTCCTTACAATGTAGTGGCATACAGACATGGAAGCACTGAAGTAGATGACCACTAAAATCAGTGCAACAATCTTGGAGGGGAATATTACATAATGTTTCTTGATTAATAATAAAAAATAAAAGAGTTCAGTAATATTTGATCCTAAAACACATGGAAGTTTTATAATTTCTTGATGTTATAGCTCATTTCTAGTTTTTTCTCAAAATATTTTTGCCTGACTCAATAAAATCTTCACCAAGCTATTTTAAGAAATAAAAACAGTATATTCTAACAATTCTCAAACTTGTTCTTTAAAAACATATCTGAACCTAATAATATATCTAATGGGATATAGCATATTAAATATTCTAATTAGCAACATACTAAATTACTAAATTTGAGACAACTATCTAATCTAAGGAGGAGATACTATGAAGTATATCAAATCATGCACTTTGTGGTGGAAACTGAAAATTTTGAAAATTAAAAATCACAGAATTACTTGATAAAAATTTTTTTTCTGTTTAAAAGAGAGAGAGAGAGAGAGAGAGAGAGAGAGAGAGAGCCAGTTGGTAGGTAAGCATTAGAAAAGCCAGCAGTGTTAAAGCTATTATTTTTTTTAAAAAGTCAAACAAGTAGCTGTAAAGTGTTTTATAGTCACTATCAATTGGTTGGCCTAGATTTTCTCAGCACTTTACCACACATTTCATCACATAGGTCTTCTGTTTAGAGAACTATTCCCAATTATTATTTAGAATTGTGATACATTTCTTATTAAACCCAAGTGAGATAATTTACTTTAAAATTAAAAACAAATTTTAATTTAAAAAAGCTAATGACCACTTTAATGTTAAAAATTTAATTCAGACTTTTTAATCATTGTCTGGGCAGATAAATGACACATTCCTCCCAAATACTGAAACAAATATTAAATATTACTTTGTCATACTTTCTTAGAGATTTGATCCTAAAAGGAATAGGAGGAGTTTCTTAGAGAAGTGATCCTAAAAGGAACAGGAGGAATCTCCTTCTACTGTTAGATCTGATCCACAAAATAACTTCCCTCCTACAATAGACACATATTGAATATGCACAGTTCTTAGTACACTTGTTCTTCTCTTGATCTTCTGAGAATCCCTGGGCACTCTCTCCCACATGACAGGGACCAGACACATTTTAAACCATTGCAGTTAGCAGCACAATATAAATATACTAGTGGCTTGGTGCATGAATTTGTGCAAGAGTGGGGTCCGGCTGGCCTGACCCAATGGAAGCCAATAGGGGCTGGGCTGGTGGGGGAGGGGACACAGGAGGTTAGCCGAGCAGCCCCACCCCTGATCAGGCCGGTTGGCCAGCGCAGTAGGCATCATAGCAACCAGTTGTTCTGGTTGTTCCAATCATTCCAGCATTCTGGTCACTGGCTTCTTATATATATAGATTCACAGAAAGTGAAAGCAAGTTCTCTCCTTCTGAGAAGCCTCAGGCAGCTGAGTCTGAGAAGGCCACGGCCGGCTGGCCGCAGTTTAAAATCTGTAGCCACCCCTGCACCTAAGGCACTGCTCTTGCCCTAGTTTGGGAACAGAAGCTGAGCAAGACTGCTCAGCCTCACAATGTGTCCTGGAACAGAGAATTTCCCATGTGAGGAGAGTAGGAAGATGTTCTCTGGGCCAGTTTTTCTCTGTCCCTTTTGATTCTTCTTTACCCTCCTTTTCCTCATGGAAATCACCACATTTATTCTAAGTGACTACAGTTTTCACATTTCTAATCTAGTCTCTCTTTTATGGACATTTCTCTAAGTCCCTTTCTTCTCTCTTTAAAATAGTAAGACATAAAACACATCAACAACTTTTAACCCAACATAAAGCTATTTTCTTGGAGGATACAAATCATCATCAACAATTAGTAAAGGCTGATCCTTCAGTCAAACCTCCAACCATGCAGAGAATTCTATTTTTCTTTTATTTACAAAATTTCAGAATCTTCTATAATAAAAGAGAAACATGCAAATGTAACCATTAGCACCAGCCAATCAGAGCGGCTGTATGCAAATTAACCCAGCCAAGATGGAGGCCAACAGCCACGGAACAAGAGCAAACCAAAGGGTTCTGTTGCAACTGCCTGCCTATGCTGGCAGTTGGAAGTGGCACCAGGGCACCAGGGCACCAGGAAGTGGGAAAGCAAGGTGGCGGGCCGGGGAGCGGATAAGAGGTGGCAGGGGGTCGGCGGCCTGCTTGGTGGGCTTCCCAGGCCCTTTGTGGGGCATCGGGGAGCGGGTAAGAGGTGGCA
>PVJC01013050.1:0-38677 GCA_004026665.1 Murina feae
TTGTGGCTGAGCAGAGCTCCCCCTGTGGGAGTGCACTGACCACCAGGGACCAGCTCCTGCATTGAACATCTGCCCCTTGGTGATCACTGTGTGTCATAGTGACCAGTCATTCCCCATCATTCTGCTGTTAGGGTCAATTTGCATATTACCCTTTTGTTATATAGGATAGAGGCCTGGTGCATGGGTGGGGACCAGCTGGTTTGCCTTGAAGGGTATCTCAGATCAGGGTGGCAAGCCTGCTAGGGTGCCTGGCCAGCCTGGGTGAGGGGCTAAGGGACGTTTTCAGGCAGGCCACATCCCTTTCATGGTGGGGGTCCTGCTGGGGTGCCTGGACAGTCTGGGTGAAGGCTGATGGGTGTTTTCAGGCTGGCCAAGCTCTCCAACAGGGACCCTCACCCCATGAGTGTGTGGCCATCCTGGGTGAGGGGCTGATGGCTGTTTTCAGGCTGGTCATGGCCCCCAGCAACCCAAGCTCCCAGCAAGTCTGGCTGTAAGCAGGTATCTGGGATTTATTTATCTTCTATAATTGAAACTTTGTTGCCTTGAGCCGAGGCCACACCTGGCCAGGGCAGACAGGAAGCTTGGCTTCCTCCATCACTGGAGCAACCAAGCCTCCTTCTTGCTCTAGCTCCATGACTGCCGGCCGCCATCTTGGTTGGGTTAATTTGCATATAGTCACTCTGGCTGGTGGGCATGGCTTGGGGTGTAGCAGGGGTGTGGTCAATTTGCATGTTTCTCTTTTATTATTATAGATAATACTGGAAGTGCTAGCCACAGCAATCAGACAAGAACAAGAAATAAAAGGCATCCAAATTGGAAAGGAAGAAGTAAAACTGTCATTATTTGCAGATGACATAATACTGTATACAGAGAACCCTAGAGATTTCATTTTAAAAAAAAAACTACTAGAACTGATAAATGAATTCAGTAGAGTAGCAAGATACAAAATAAATACCCAGAAAACAGTTGCATCTTTATAAAGCAATAATGAACTATAAGAAAGGGAAACAGAAAATGATCCCATTTACAATTGCATCAAAAAAGGAAATGAAATAACTAGGAATATACTTAGCCAAGGAGTAAAAAATCTGTACTCAAAGAATTACAAGGCACCGAAGGAAGAAACTGAAGAAGAAACAACTGTGCTTATGGATAGGAAAAGTAAAATGTCTCTACAATCAAAAGCAATCTATAGATCCAATGCAATTCTTATCAAAATATCAAAGGTGTGTTTCACTCACAGACTAGAACAAATAACCTCAAACTTTATATGAAACCACTAAAGACCCCAAATAGCCATAGCAATATTGAGAGAGAAAAAAAGTTGGAGGTATCACATTACCTAATATCAAACTGTACTAGTACTACAAGGCTATTGCAATCTAAAGCGTATGATACTGGCATAAAAACAGACATATAGATAAATAGAAAAGAATAGAGAGCCCAGAAATAAACTCGCACCTATTTGCTCAATTAATATTTGACAAAAAGACAAGAACATACCATGGGATAAAAATAGCTTATTCAATAAACGGTGTTGGAAAAATTGGACAAACATATGCAAAAACTACTTTCTTACACCATATGGAATAAACTCAAAATAGATTAAAGACTCAAATATAAGACTTGACAAAATAAAAATCCTTGAGGAAAACATAGGCAGTAAAATCTTAGACATTTCTATTAGTAATATTTTTTCTGATATATCTTCTTTGGGAATAAAATAAAAGAAAAATAAATAAATGGGGCTATATAAAACTAAAAAGTTGTGTACAGCAAAGGAAATCATCAACAAAATGAAAAGACAACTGAATGGTAGAACATATTTGCCAATAATACATTTGATAAGGGGTTAATAGCCAAAATTTAAAAAGAACTCACACAACTCAATATCAAAAAAACAACAACAATCTGATTAAAAACTGGACAAATGACCTAAATAGACACTTCTCCAAAGAGGACATGCAAATAGTGAATAGACATATGAAAAGATGCTCAATGGTCACTAACCATCAAAGAAATGCAAATTAAAACCATCATGAGATATCACCTTACACCTGTCACAATGGCTATCATCAATACATCAACAAACAGTAAGTATTAGCAAGGAAGTGGCGAAAAGGGAATCCTCACGTATTGTTGTTGGGAATGCAGAAAGGTTCAGCCACTGGAAAACAGTGTGGAGGTTCCTCGAAAAATTAAAAATGCCTTTATGACCCACTGATTCCACACAGGGTATATATTCTAAGGAACCCAAAATATTAATTTGAAAGAGTATATACACCCCTATGTTCAGTGTAGCAATCTTTACAATGGCCAAGCTATGGAGGCAACCCAAGTGCCATCAAAGTTGAGTGAATAAAAAGAGCAGTGGAATATATATACAATATTACTTGGCCATAAAAAATAATGAACTCTTACCATTTGTGACAGCATGAATGGACCTAGAGGATATTATGCTAAGTGAAATGAGTCATTCAAAGGCAAATGCCATATGATGTCACTTATATATGGACTCTACAGAACAATATAAACAACCAAAACAGATTCATAGTTACAGAAAACAAACTGACAGTTGCCAGAGGAGAGCAGGCTAAAGGGATGGAGTGAAAAAGGTGAAGGGATGGAGAAGTACAGATTGGTAGTTACAAAATAGTAATCTAATCTAATAATAGAGGAATATGCAAATGTGTCCATTACAGCTTCATGTCATGACAGGATCAGCAGGCTGCATCCCCGCCCTCTGCTCAGGCAGCTGCAAGGCCCAGGGTAGGATAGGATACAATAGGAGGGGATAAGAAAGGAGAGAGAGAAGAAGGCAGGCCTGCATGCAGACAGGCTGAGAGGAGAAACAGAAATACAGAAAAGGAACAAGAAAAAAGACACAGGAATGGAAAAGGGAAGGAAACTTCACTAGGAAGGAGGTGGCAACCATGGGGTGGGGGGAGGGAGAGAGGCAGGGTGGAGCAAGTGCACCCAGCAAGGGGCGGGGCACAGGTGGTGTGGAACAGGGAGCCCACCCAGACGCGGGAGGAGGGTGGTGGCAGCTGTTGGTGGGGAGGCGCCCACAGGTCCGGGACAGAGTGGAGGATGGTCTGAGGCCTTCTGGGCAGAGGTGCTACTGCTGTCACTCAGGCCACACAGGCCTCAGCCACCCTCGCTGGACTGGGCATCCTGGGCAGGGAACGGGAGAAGGACAGCAGCAGGGAGACCAAGGGAAGGGGGGGGAAGTGAACACCTGCCGGGGCTGAGCCCTGGGCTGGGATTAACACTCCTCCCCACAACAGAAGCTTTAAGAAGGGAAGGAGGGAGGGAAGAACTTTATAAAGGAGTCAGTAGAGAGCAGAGATCAAGAAGGACAGAGGATGTGTGAGTGAACTGTAGGAGCCATAATGAAAATCAAGTATAGCTGTGTAATGGGGACAGATTTTAAAAGTAGGAGTCAGAAAAGAAAAACGATAAATGACAGTGAATGATTAGGCAGGTAGATAGATATTAAAACAGTGAAAGTAAGTAGAGAAGAATGTATGTCAAAGGTAGGATGAGAGAGAAAGAAGGAGGGAAGAAAAGTTTTAAAGGGGGAGCAGGTAGAGCTTAAAAGGAGAATGGAAAAAAGGAAGGAATGGGGGAGGAAACAAAGCAGGTCCAAGGGAGGAAGTGAAGAAAAAAATTAAGGTGGGAAGGAAGGAAAAAGGGAGGAAAAGAGGGGGAAAGATAAGGGAAAGAAGGAATGTGGGGAGGAAGGGAGAGCAGGAGAAAGAGGGGAAGAAGGATGGTGGAACAGAAGTAGGAAATGAGGAAAGAAAAGTTTATAAATGATGAGTCAGTAGGAAAAAGTGTTATATAAAGGGGAGAGAAAAATTGTGTGAGAGGAAGAAGCCAATAAGGAAGTCAAATACAATTATGTGTCAAGGGGATAATATTTTTTTTAAAAAAATGTTAATAGGGGTGACTAGGCCAGCAGGGGAGGTCAGTTAGGGGGATCAGGCCAGCAAGGAAGGTCAGTTAGGGGGATCAGGCCGGCAGGGGAGGGCAGTTAGGGCAGGCAGGCAGGTGAGCAGTTAGAAGCCAGAGATCCCGGATTATGAGAGGGATATCCAACTGCCAGTTTAGGCCTGATTCCACAGGGATTGGGCCTAACCTAACCGTTGGACATCCCCCAAGGGCTCCCAGACTGGAGAAGGTGCAGGTCAGGCTGAGGGACCCTTCCCCCCTCCATGTATGAATTTCGTGCACCGGGCCTCTAGTGGGGATATAAAGGATAGCATAGGAAATATAGTCAATAATACTGTAATAACTATGCATGGTGCCAGTTAGGTACTGGATATATCAGGGGAACACTTTGTACAGCATATGATTATCTAACCACTAAGCAATATACCTGAAACTAATGCAAAATAATATTGCATATAAACTGTAATTGAATTTTTTTAAATTAAAAATAACTTACTCATTCAAATCCCTAGTATTTTGGTTCATTTTAATATTTCCTCTTGTCTTTAGTGTTCTGCAATCTCAGTAAGATGTTTAAATGGGTTTATTTTTATGTGTTGCACTAATTTTGCTGTACTTCATAAACATGAGAATTTATCATTTCTGGAAAATTATCGACCATTATCTATTCAAATGATGCCTTTCCCCTATTCTCTCTATTTTCTCCTTCTGGAACTCCTATCTTCTTATTCCATGACTCGCTAATGTTTATATTTACCATTTCTTTATGTCTCTGCATGCTGGGTATTATCATTAATTATGCAATGGCTAATCTGCATTTTAACCCTTCCAAAGCGTTTTTTATTTCAAATTTATATTTTCATTTATAGAGTTTCTATTTTTTAACTAGGTCTTATTCTCTCATTAGAGTTTGATTTCTCCTTATCAACAATTTTATTTTTGCATTCTGTATTTTATATTCTCTTTCATGTTGCTGCATTATCTCAACTTCTGTTATAAGGATCATAAGGCTGTTGTATCGCATGCTGACTCTCCTCCCTCATGGATTGCATCGTCTCCTCTCATTTTTGGTTGACTATTTCCTTTCATGTTTTGTCATGTATTACAGTGAACATATGTTTAGCCATGCTCTTCTATATTTTGCCATTTTCTTGGCAGTTGAGATGGTTGGTACTCTTTCAAAATGGTTTTCTATTTTACTCTTCCAGGAGTCCCAAGGGTATTTTTCAGCTTGAAGATTCCCAGGTGAGCTCTGTAGTGTAAAATATAAAAGCAAAAACCAAAACTCACGTGACATGCAGGCCCAAAGAATGAAATTTTTAGGGGAAGATTTCTTTTCCTTTTACTAATAAAGTTTCTTGTTTTCACTTTGTGCTGGTGGCGTATTTTTCTAGCCTAGTCTCTCATAAAAACAAGGATCCTGGATTTATGCAGGGATGGAGATGTCTTAGTCCCAACTCTCTGCCCCATATGGAACCAAGGTCTTAGCTTCTCTCCATTTCATATGGACACTAGACTCCAAGCTCCTGGTCACTCGGATCCATAATCCCCCAGGCAGCCACAGCATCAGCTCACAGGCTATGCTCTGCCTTTTAATTTCTTTTCTTGTGAACATGTGGTAATCTCTTTTACTTTTTTCAAAACTGGGTATAGTTTTAGATTATTTTAAATATTTTATCCGATATTGCTAGGTATTAATAACCATAATTTTTTTAAATTATCTCAGTCCACTGCATTGCCAGAGCTTTAATTTACAAACAGCTTACTATGTCATTATGCTTAACCAGAGGCCCGGTGCATGACATTCATGCACTGGGGAAGAGGGTCCCTCAGCCCTGCCTGCACCCTTTCCCAGTCCCAGAGCCCTCGAAGGATGTCCAACTGACAACTTAGGCCTGCTCCCCACAGGATCCTTAGCGCTGCCTTGGAGGCAGGCTGCTGCGCTCATCAGCCTTCAGCCTGGCTTGTGGCTGAGCAGCACTCCCCTTGTGGGAGCACACTGACCACCAGGGGACAGCTCCTGTGTTGAGCATCTGCCTCCTGGTAGTCAGTGCACATTATAGCGACTGGATGTTCCTCTGTTTGGTTGATTTGCATATTACCCTTTTATTATATAGGATTATTTATCAGTCATTTCCAAATAGAATGGACTGTGTTTCAGATCTTGAGAATTTAGAAACTTTGAACATTACTTTTAATGTCCAGAATTCTTCCTCATATTCAGAAGTGATGAACAAGAGACATACTTTTAAGTTCTCAATAATACACCTCCTAGGATTTGGCAGAACATGGGCCATTTCTTGCTAATCACCATTACAAATTGACCAAAACAGAGCACATTAATTGACTACCAATTAAAAGTTGAAAAAAGGAAGAATTCGAATATTTTTCTTAAGAAACTAAACACCATTTCAAAATGTTACTACTTACACTATTAAGGTCTGAGAATTACTCCCAAACAAAATAATTTGCCACAATTTTCTGTAGTAAAGCCTCGTAAATATATTTAAAAATCTTTCTACATAAGTGCATTATGAAACAGAATTTTTTAGCAAGAGTCACTGAATTTATCTCACAGAAAAGACAACTTGCAAAAAAAACTGTGATCTTTATAAGAGAAAAATCTCGATGGTTTCAGAAAATGGCCATTCCCATGTCTAAAGTGAACCAGTGATTGCCCTTTCACAAAGAACACACCTCCCACTCTGGGGTAATGCATGAAATTGTTCAAATAACATGTCAATAGCATGCGGAAGGGTTTATTTGTACTCTCTACCAAAGGGAAGTAGCTTCCTTTAGCTCTTTCTCTTACATCATAGGTGTGAAGTACTGCTGTTTATTGGTTAAAATATTTCAGTTCCTTGACTTTTTAATTGAGAAAAATAATAACCTTGCCAGAGTAAACAGTAATAAAAAGTAACTATAAAACCTTTTGGAAATAATAGATTTAGACAAGGCCAAACTCTAATTCTGAAACAAGGCTCACTCTTAAATTTATTAGAAGAACTGACATAACATGAGGGGGTGCTCCTTAGGAACTGAAGCACATTCAAATATTTCTGCTCATCTCTCTGCTGCCCAGATCTAACCATTAAGATTGATCTGGAATTCCTGAACTAAGGGAGAAAATTACTCTCTACATAGTAGGGAATGTAAGAACTGGATAAATCAGTGAGGCAGTAAACTACATTTGAAGAAAACATCGGGGAAAGTTTTCAGGACATGATATAATTACTTTACTTAGTCTCTCTCACAACTAATATATTACCACTAGTTTTTAAATCAAATTCTTTTTCCCACAGGCAGTAACAAGTGATTATAGACTAATCAGGGGATTAAAAGAAAAGATTTTTGTTTATAGGACAGTCCGACCTTTAAAAAACAGTACAGCTATTTTAAGTTGCTTCACATACCCACAGATATTAATGACCCTTTTAATAGATCTCAAATCTAAGCCAATAAAGAAAGTTCATCTATGTTTTAAACATATACTCTCAAATCATGTTTGAAAATAGTTCTATTTACAATATCCAGGATTGATTCATTTTCTTTCCATTTTTTTTTTTCTTGGCACATATCTCCTTGCTACGCAGAGTGTGGTGCGGGGACCAGCAGCCTCCACCTTTCTCAGCAATTGTTAGAAATGCAAGGCCTTGGGCTGCCCCTGGAGCCGACTGAATCAGAATCTGCATTTCAACGGGATCTGCAGGTAAGTCCTGGGTCCACTAAAGTTTGAGAAGGTCTGTACTGTAAGAAATAAAACTATTCTGTACTTTAAAGTCAAATGCAAAATTTCTTCTGGGGATGAGGACGATGTTCTGGAATTAGATAGTGATGGTTTCACAACTTTGTGGATACTAAACACCACTCATTGAACTGTACAACTTAAAATGAATTGTACGGTATGTGAAATATATCTTAATTTTTTTTTAAAAAAAAAGAAAAAGACACATACACATACAGAAAAAAGTATACTAGGCATTTCCTACAAACCAATAGCCTAAAATAAAATTTCACATCCTAAAACAAGAACAGGTAAGTAACAGTACATGATTTCAAGTTGTACAGCACACAGATGCATGCGACCAGTTCTCACTTTTTTGTTTTATCTTGGGGAAAAAGCAGACGCTCCATTTCCTAGGGTTCAGCTCTTACTGGGAAAGGGAACCACAGCAGCCCTGGCCAAAGGCTGGAGGGCGCGTTCGGCTCTCATGGGGGTCTGCCAGGGGCCAAGGGGGTGGAAAGGCCCCGTCCCCCACATATGCCTCTGGAGCTGCTTACCGAACTGCTACTGAGACCTGCGTTCCTCGGGAGGAAACCGCACACGGAGGGATGTGACAAGTCAGGAAACCAGACAACCCAGTGGAGTGAAGGAGCAAAGAGGCAGAAATGCTATCTACCAGCTGCACCAGTGGGCCCAGGCGGGTGGGGGAGGGGAGACTTTGCCTCCATTTAGCCCTCTGCCCGCCTCTGCCAATCACCCCTCCACCCACCTCCAAAAATCCCACAAATTCTTAAATAAAAAAGTCTTTTAATTACTGAGAATGCACTAGAAACGACACCCCCACCCACACCCCTACTCCCCAACTCCCATCACCCCCACGGCAGGCTCAACTCCCCTGACGCCTTTGGTAAAAGCTTCGGGTGGGGAAGTTCCAGTTCCCCGGCTTCACCTGGTGACCCCGAGGGGGGAAGGGGATGTCCCAGGGCAAGTGCACCCGCTCCCACGCACACCTTCGGGCTTCCCTGCCGTCCGGGGTCCGGAGGCCCGGTGCGCGCCCCCGAAGGGCTAGATACTGTAAATACACGCAGCGAGGCAGCCGAGGACCCCCGTGGGCTCCTCTCTCCCACCGAGGCTGGGCCGGAGGGGCGCCCATGTGAATCAGTGCCCTGCCCTGACCATGCCACCGGCGCAGGGCACGGGGTCCCTTCGAGGGTGCCAGCTGACCCGCGAAAGGCAGAAACTGAGCCGAAGCTCAGCACCGCCCGCTGCGGCTCCAGCTCGCGGGCACACCCACCCGCGCGGCTCGGCGGGAGCGTCCAGCCCCGCGCGCGCCCCTCCGCGCCTGGGGTCCCGGCCCCGGCTCGCGGTCGGTCCGCACCTCCGGGGAGCGCGCAGCCCCAGCCCGCCCCGCGGCGCCCGCACTTACACGTTGGGGTAGTAGCCGGAGGGCGGCCGCGGGGGCTGCGCGCAGCCGTCCTCTCCCGGCTCCGAGGCCAAGAGCAGGCAGTCCTGGCTCTCGTTGCGCCGCGCGCCCGCCCCGGCCGGCACCCGGGGAGAGCCGCCCGGCCGGGCCCCGAACGGTGGGCTCGGGTTCATGGCGGGAAGCCGGCCCGGCGCGGGTCCCGCTCCGCTCCGCTCCGCTCCCGGGGAGGCGCCTGGGCAGCTGCAGGGGGCGCGGGGCGCGCTCCGCGTCGCTCTCCGGACCGGCCCGGGGCGCAGCGGTGCCCGGGGGACGAGAGGGAGGCAGGGGTGCGGGCGCCTGGCGGTCCGAGCTCCGAGAGCGGCGGGGCTGCTTGCAGGGGCAGAAATCACCGGTTAGGGGGTCGGTCACCCGGGGGACCCCGCAGGGAAGCGGCCGGGCTGCCCGGGGTGAGCGCGTGCAGGCGGGGCGGCGGGTGGCAGCGGAGCCTGAGAGCCTGGAGCAGGGGAGACGGAGCTGAAGTTACTATGTCAACGGAGACTCGCCAGCCCTGGGCTCCCGCCTTCCTCCCCCGCGTCCTCCGTCATGATCCCACCTTTAAAGGGATCAGAATGACGTTCTAGACAGAGCAGCCGACGCCAGTCCTATTAGCCACAACTTTCTGGGCCGGGATGAACCTCGAGTAGGCGGGGCTACACACGCCAAATTGTTTTTATGGCCCTAAGAGTCTGCTTATTTAGAAACCACACAAATGGAGAACTTTCTAGGAAGCTTCCCTTAAGTAAGACTTTTGAAGGAAACCTGTATTTTTTAGAAGGGAGACGATGTAATAACTGTGTAAGCACAGGTGCCAGGCGGGTACTTGAAATATCGGAGGACCACTTGGTAAAGTATGATTGTCTAACCACTAAGCTGTGCATCTAAGCTGTAATTGAAAAAAATAATTTTGAAAGCGTTTTTAGATAAAAGAAACATGAGCTTCTCATTTCTCTAGGCTGCTTTCATTTTCTTATGGCATTTTCTCTTCCATTCCCAACCCCCAAAGTTCTTGCAACTCTTCACTTTAAAAATGAACAGCTTCTGAGATCCCAGTGCCAGATGTTCCCGGTTCCTGAGCAAACCAACAAAAATAGGCAAGCATTTTCCGATGAAAACGATAGAGGCCAACAGCCCGCTTACTGAGGAGAAAATCTTTCCCTCCATCGCTGCAAATGCCGGAATCATTTCTCTGCCAGATGTTTCCCACATTTCCAAACTGTTTTTAATTTTAAGACTTAGTTTTAAATTCTGATTTAATCTTCATAAACGTGAGAATTAAAAACTTCTCAACAAGGATGAATAAGTGTCTATAGTGCCAGCAGTCGACAATTAGGAGCCCATTCATTCCTTCAACAAATATTTAATCAATGCCAACTGGGTGCCCAGCTCCACTTTAGGATTCAGAGGCAAACTAGCCAGAAAAGGCTCCTGTCTGCCTCTACGGAGTCTTCATGGAGGAGAGGGAGACAAATTAAACAAGCAACTGAGATATCAGAGAGAAAGGCTACTATGAAAATAAGAAATTTATGGGATGTAACTGGGGACGGAATACTTAAGATTAGGTGTTTATAAGAGACCTTTCCAAGGAGGTGCTAGTTAAATAATGGTTGGCAAGCAACCAGACATAACGTGATCAGAAGCCCTTTGCAGATGGATTGAAGAAAGCCGGACCGCCTGGGCTCCCGTGCTAACGGTACCTTTGCTTGGGTGGACAACACAATGGATGTTGGCAAGGTGAGCAACAGCAATGGACTAGATGGAGGGGGGAAAGCGGTCACCAACGTAGAGCTGTGACTTAGCCAGTGTGCTGAGAACTAAAGTTCAAAGAAGACAGAAACCATTGTATTCTGAGAGTCTAGTTCTATATTTGGCACAGGTATGTGGAAGGAATGAGTGGATGGAAGGATGGATGAAGTATTTAAAAGAGAGAGAAAACATTCTTGGCCACTGAAAGAACGTCCCTGAAAAATTGACATTGATCATTCTCAAGCATATCATTCCTGATTTCAGAATATCCTTTTTTGATCTCTTAACATATGGAGCCATAATTTTACAATCTTTTTCTTAGTAATTATGCATAGCAATAAGATACTCTGCTTGAAATTTGTTTGTAGCCATTTCTACCTGTCAGAACTCAACAGCTTTGATGCTTAGAAATGATTTAGTTAATGAATATTTAATTTAAGCAGTGTCAAGATAATCATTTTGGTAAAATCAAGTATAGGAGACAATTCAGTGGGGAAAGTCACAATTCAGATGTTTTTTACCTGGCTCAAATTCTATGCGTGGAAGCAGTTAGGAAGGACCTGTAATGCTAGTTGAAGTGTTAGTCTTTAACTTAGAAAAGAAAAATAGAGACAATTTACTTTGTTGTTGTTATAGTTAATTGAACTGTTTGTGCCCTTCCTCATAGCACTTTTTTTTTTCATTCCTAGGTAGCAACATTTACACTGAAAAATTATTCCAGCAAACTTAAAGTGTGATGTCAGTTGATCATTTTGCAAGATAGGGCATGTTTTTCTCTATTATTTAAAATGTAGTTAGTACTGGACCAATAAATGCCAGGGACATTTCCCCCCAGGAGAGGTGGTATATAAATAATTGGAAGATTCTTAAAGCTTATGATGTGATGAAGTGGAAAGAGCTTTAGGTCGAAAGTCTGAAAGCCTGAATTCTTGTTCTAACTCTTAAAAGAGGACATTTCATCTCTCTCTGCTTCACTTGTTCAGCAGCAAGTGGATATATAATTACCAGAACCCCTCAATGTTTAACTTTCTTTATTTTATGACTATGCAGTTTTACCTTTTCAATTACGTTTAGAAAACACAGTGAAACAATAAGACAACTTTTCAACTGATTAACCTGTTTTTAAGCCAAGTACAGACAGCAGTGTTGAGTAGATCTGGAGTAATGAGGAAACTGAGGTGCATTGAAGAAACGATAGTTCTCAAAGTAAAACATAGTGGATGAGTGAAGAAATTATAATTTTCATAGAGTGAAAAATTGTTCTGTTCTTTTATGTTACCTGTGTTTGTGTAGTATGTGTATAGTAGTGAAATATAAAGTGCACTCAGTTGTAACTCTGAGATGTGGGGATGAAGGTGGAGGAAACCCCTTTGGAAGGAAGGAGGGATTCCAGTAAGAGAAGACTTGTCTCATATATGCACCCTGATGTTTGGTTTTACAAAACACTGGTTTATTATTATAGCCGTATTTTGTAAAGTTAGTTTGGCAAAATGAGCAAAGCAAAAGGGTTGGGCTCTAGAAGGTCTCGTGCTAGGAGCCCAGAGGGACGAAAGGTTGAGAAAACATTACTAGATGCTTGATGACTCAAAAAGAAGCTAAGAAGGCATTACATGGAAGACTTGGGGCAGCTGCAGTTTATGAGATGCTGCTGTTGGTGGGAAACGAACTGACACAGGGCTTTTCTGGGAAATGCAGTTTGGGGTTAGCTGGCTGAGAGCTACAAATAGTAGTTTAGTCAGGAATTCATTTGGATTATTTAAAGCATGGAGACCCAAGTCCTGACCCCTACTGCATGTAAAATCCACCGAGGGGAAAAAACCCAAAACACCCTAACCCAGAAGGCCTGATCTTCTATGAATGAAGGTCCTACGTAAATGCTGGTTTGAGTGAAATAGTTGCCAATGCTAATAGATGTTTGAACCTCAATTTCTTAATTTTTAAAGTAAAGGTGTTGTAATAACTACATTTAATACCTCTGTTGCAGCTGAAGGTTTGTTAAATATTAGAAATATAAAATGTAGTTAGGAACTATTTTAATTTTTCCTTTAATTTGAACTTAATGTAGATGTCCAAAATTCTAACATCATATGGGTATTTTGTAAGCACTCGTGATTACCATGGTTTCACTTAGAATAAGTCATATTGGAATAAATTAATCTCTTTTGATAGAATTATAATGCTTTCAGTAAACTATTGGCCACAGGCATCGTGCAATATGTTTGTCAGCAAGTTTGAAAAATATGGACTGGGTAACAGAGGAGTGATTCTAAAACAGTCAGAACACTGTTGAGAAGACTGCTGATTTATGGATCAGTGTCACACAGGTTCAGTAAACGGAGACATATCAAGAATGAATGGAGCTACTTTATACGGAGTGAGTTTCCTATCGCTGGACATATTCAAAGGCAGCCTGGACCTCAATTTTCCATATATGCTATAAAGTGCATGTATGTGTCAGTGGTAAATTAAATGAACACTAAAATCCTTTAAGAAAAAGTCAAAATTTCATTATCATTCCCATGGACCCTAAATGCATTCATAATACCCCTGACTTTTTTTCTTTAACTTAGTAAACTAAGAATAACAGGCACATCTTTAACATGGCAAAGAAGACCTGTTTCAGATAAAACCAACATGGGATAACACCACAAATGCTTCCATCAACGTAAGGAATAAAATAAAGATGTTGCTATCATTACTATTATTCATTAGCTAAGAACTTCTATAATAAGCTAAATAAACCATGAAAAACTGAGGAAAGAGTTAGTAGTTTACAGAGGTTATAATTGTCTATTATGAAAAAACTAAGGGTCCAGTGCACAAAATTCGCGCACTGGGGGCATGTCCCTCAGCCCAGCCTGCCCCCCTCACATACTGGAAGCCCTCAGGAGATGTCCTACTGACAGCTTAGGCCGGCTCCTTGCTCCCTTTGGGAAGCAGGCATAAGCAGCAGTCTGGCCTCCCTTTGTGGGAGGCAAGTGGGCTAATCAGGGGAAGCCACCAGCCCCATCATCCCACTACTGCAGCCACTGCCAGTCACCACAGCCACCAAGGAGTTTTCATCAATACGGACACCAGTCCCTTCACCATGAAGAAATGACAACTTTCTTTAGGCGTTTTCAAGATGTGTCTTTCATAAGATATGACATTTCTTTCTTTCTTTCTTTTTTTTTTTCATCCTCACCTGAGGATATGTTTTCATTGACTTTTAGAGAATGCAGAAGAGAAAGGAAAAGACAAAGAGAAACATCAAAGTGAGAGGACCTGGGCCCCAGCCAGGGAGGAACCTGCAACCTAGGTACATTCCCTTGGTCAGAATTGAATCCAGACCCTGCGGTCGGCAGACCAAGGCATTATCCACTGAGCCAAACTGGCTAGGGCAGGATATGACATTTCTTAGCCCTCTGGCAGTGGACCTTCATTTGTTTCTCCAGGAGTGTGGTGGAAAAACCCTAGATTGCCTTTAGGGATTCTTATTACCCAAGTTACTAAGAATATTACCAGTGGCATACAGGGAGCTTAGCCAATGAGCGGTCAGAAAAAGTGTTTCCTCTGTAGTTCACACCAATCACTATTCAGTCCCTGCCCAGGCCTAAAAGCCTCTGGGTTAATTTGCATAGTTGCTCTGATTAGCTGGTGGGCATGACTTGTGGGTATAGCAGAGTAACAAAGTGATGCTTAATTTGCATGTTTCTCTTTTATTAGTGTAGATTGAGATTTTAAAACAAAAATTATTAGAATGAGAAGTAAGAAACCTGTTTGGAATAATGTTAGCTTAAAAATGTAAACAGAAAATTCAGTCATTTTTCTATATACTAGCAATAGCCAGTCACAATACAATAAGAGCTACAAAATATGAAATAAATAGAAACAAATTGAATCAAAAATTATAAGATCTATGTAAATAAAATAATAAAGCTTCACTAAGACCTAATTTATAATCAAAGGCCTACATCAGATTATTCAATACATTTTATTGATAGTTTGATGAGAGTGGTATTAAATTTATAGACTAATTGGGTAAAATGCAGTAATTTCTAATATCATCTTCCCCTCTAGGAACAGGTTTTCTCTACTATTTATTTTTTCTAAGAATAAATTGACAAAGGCAAAAATAATCATTTAAAAATGATTTTAAAAAACAATGAAAGGAACTTCCCTTATAATATATTAAACTAGGGGCCCAGTGCACAAAAATTTGTGCACTGGGGGAGGGGGGTCCCTCAGGCCAGCCTATGCCCTCTTACAGCCTGGGACCCCTTGGGGGATGTCCACCTGCTGGCATGCCTGGCCAGCCTGCGTGAGGGGTTAATGGCTGTTTGCAGGCTGGCCAAGCCAGTGGGGACTCTCACCCCATGGGGGTGTGGCCAGCCTGGGTGAGGGGCTGAGGGCCATTTTCAGGCTGCCCACAGCTCCCATTGACCCAACATCCAAGTGAGGCTGGCTGGAATCAGGTTTCTGGGGTTTATTTATCTTCTATAATTGAAACTTTGTTGCCTTGAGTGGAGGCCTAGTCAGGGAATGAAGCCTGCTGTTTGCTTCAGCTCCGTGGCTTCTGTAATTGAAACGTTGTCGTGAACAGAGGCCCAGCTGGCCTAGGCAGGCAGTTGCAATTGAAATCTCCTGTTTGCTCTAGCTCCATGGCTGCCAGCCTCCATCTTGGCTGGGTTAATTTGCACACAGCTGCTCTGATTGGATGGGGCCATGGCTTGATTGGTGGGTGTGGCTTAGATGTCTCAGAATGATGTTTAAATTACATATTACTCTTTTATTAGAGTAGATGATTTAGTAAAACCACAATAAATAGATTGATATTAACAAATCACAAACATTAAAAGAACATAATAGAAAGTTTAGTCAAAGACATCAGGGCTTAAAAGATTTTATAGAATGATAAAGAATACATCCCTATTCAGTAAGGGAAATGAAGGAATATTGAATAAATGAAATTGAGCAAGAGGTTTCTGTCTCCACTTTTGCCAAAATAAATGGGATGTATTAATAATTTCAATATAATTTTTTAAACCATAAAATCTACAAGGAAAAAATTATAGATAAACTTAAAAAAAATACTGTACATAATCTTGAGGTGGATAACATCATTCTAAGCATTCACCAAAAGCTGAAACAATAAAGGAAAAAAATTTATAGAATTGACTAATAAAAGCAGAAGCTTATATATGTTAACATATATAGCTCAGATAATTGAATCAATGCCACCCACATAAACCCCTTTATCCATAAGGATAATCAATGAAGAAGCAACTGAAAGTTCAAGCTTTACTGTGGGCTCATGGTTCCTTTAGGCAGGAAGACGGGCTCCAGTCAGCTTCATGAGCCCATGATTACACACATTTTTCTAGTCAGATTTGCCATATTTCATTAAAACCTCACCCCATGACTCTGTTTAAATATATGTTTTTATTTATTTTTAGAGAGTGAGGAAGGTAGAGAGATAGAAACATCAGTTGGCTGCCCCCTACATGTCCCTACTGGAAATTGAGCCCAGAACCCAGGCCATGTGCCCTGAATGGGAATCAAACTAGTGACCTCCTGGTTCACAGGTCGACCCTCAACCACTAAATCACTCTTTTCTTACTCTCTCACTAACTTTTACAAGTGCAGACACCTTGACCATATCAGACTGCAGTGGGAGCTCCACACCCTGAACCATTTCCTTCACTCTTAAAGGGATGTATTTTGTGCACCTATATTTATTAGGATTTAACAGTGAGCATCATGGCCACATCTTTGGTTTTACCCTTGATGTGAGACTGAGATTTCTAGAACTTTGTGACTTTAATTTCACAATTTTATATTTACCATTTGAGAATGAAAAGCAGCAGCCTCTTCAACCCCTTAAAGATCTCTGAATTTGAAAATTCTCTCTTCTCTTTCAATTTTGCTTGCAAACTTTGCACTACTATTCAGAGTTCATCTCTTTCTTGTATCAAATTGCCAAATATAGTCTACAGCAAACAACATTTGCTATGAACATTCTTTTTTTTCAATCCTTCCTTACAATTAAAATCTTATTACATACATTGTCTTTCCCAAGTACTTGAAGGTGACACTTTTTGCCATTTTTTTTTTGTGAACTACCCTCTTTCCAGTATCAGCTAACAAATTTTTTGTTAATTACTACCTGACTTCTAAGAAAAGGCCACATATTTTAGTTTTATTAGTCTTTTAGTTGGTTTTACTTACAGAACCACCACACTTCTAGTTACTAATTTTTGTGACAAATAAAAAGCATCATTTCTTTTGGAGGTCATCAGAGTTATAGTTCTTACATATGGCAGGCTTGAATCTTATAGGAATTTAATTTGTGAGATAGAAGTAGCTACATCATAATTTAATTACTGAAAAACAAAGACAATGAGACAGTCTTGAAATAAGCCAGTGAAAAAAGATACATATACACAGGGAAACAACAGTTTAATAAACCAATGATTTCTCCCTAGAGGACCATAAGATGGTTTAGTACAGCTTCTTTAAATCTTATCAAATCTGAATTTTGCATCAGAGTTAGATTGTAGGGGGTGTAGAGGAAGTTACCCTTCCTAGCACTTGCATAGCTTCATTTTTTTATCTATATATTTGGTCCATTTTAAAGTTTATTCTTGTGTATGGTATGAGATATGGATTCACTTTTATCCTCTTTCACATGGCTAGTCACTTCCCCCAGCATCATTTATTAAAAACTTCACTTCACCCCAGTGTTTTTAGATATTATCTTTATCATATATTAAATTTCCATGGGCACTCAGGTCTATTTCCAGAATTGCTATTCTTTTCCATTAATAAGCTTGTTTATTCATATGTGAATTCCAAACTTTCAATTATAGAAGATTTATAATATATTTTAATACATTGTAAGACTAGTCCCTTCTTTTAGCGTTCCTTTTCTGTATTTTCCTGGCTATTTTTATATGCTTATTTTTCCATATGAACTTTGATATCAACTTTTCCAAGTCCAAAATAAATGCTTGTTAGTATTTTTATTGGGATCACTTTAAATTTATAAATTAATTTTAGCAAAACATGCATCTTTGTAACTCTAAATTATCATATCCAAATATAACGTATTTGGATATGATAATTGCTAGGAGGGCAATGGTGGCGAAAGGGGGACATCTATAATACTTTCATCAATAAATATTTTTAAAACAAATACAAGAAATGCCTTTTTTTTTGCTTGCGTCTATTTTTGTACCTTGCAGAATTATTTTAAAGTTTTCTGTATATAGTTTTTACACATGTCTTGCTAAGCATATGCCTAAGTTTGTATTACCCTATATTTTCCATTATATTATCTAAACTAGGAGCCCGGTGAACAATATATTGTGCACTCAGGGGGTCCCTCAGCTCGGTCTGTACCCTCTCACAGTCTGGGACCCCTCAGGGGATGTCCACCTGCTGACATGCCTGGCCAGCCTGGGTGAGGGGCTGATGGCAGTGTGCAGGCTGGCCAAGCCCACCCCACACACCCCACACACCCCACACACCCAGGGACCCGCCATCCGCCCCACACGCCCCGCCCACCCTGCCGCCTGTGCTGCACCCACCTCCGTGGCTGCACTGCCGGCCTCCATCTTGGCTGAGTTAATTTGCATGCAACTGCTCTGATTGGCTGGTGGGTGTGGCTTGACTGGTAGGCATGGCTTAGGAGTCCTGGAGAAACAGTCAATTTCAATATTACTCTTTTATTAGAGTAGATAGCTATTCTTATTTTCATGAAGTCCATTAATTTCTATGTAAATTTTATATCCTGATACCTCAATGAATTATTTTGTTGTTTCCGTTTATCATTGACTCTTCAGAGTTTTCTAGGAATATCGTCATACCATTTGAACTAAAGATAGTTTTCTATTTTTTTCAAATTCCCATATCTAGTTCTTTCCTGTTGTCTAATTGCATTGATTAGTGACCCAAATACACTGTAAAAAAGTAGTGTTGATTAAAGATGTGTATATACATGTATATAAGATATAAATACATACAAATTCGTGTGGGTGCCCACATGTGTACACAATAGCCATCAATTCCTATTTTCTTAAAGTTTTTAAATTCTTTTTTAAAAGGAGTTTTCCAAAAAATGATGGAGCTAATCATGACTTTTCTTCTTAGGTTTATTAATATAGCCCATTATATTAATGTATATCTTAAAAGTGAACCATTTTTATACTCCAGAATAAATCTTACTTGATCATTATATATTATTTTCTAAATATAGTACAGGATTTTGCTTGCTAATATTTCATTGTGGCTTTTTGCACCAGAAATAATGATTGTAATATTCTTTTTAATACTATAAAACTGGATGTCTTTCTTGAAAAACATTCAGAGTATCAACAAAGGGGATGTTGACTTGAGATATTGTTGGTGCTAAAAGAGGCTTCATATAATGCACATAAAACAGGTATTAATTCACAAATAAATTAGTTATTTGCTGATTAGGAAGTGATGTATCAAACATTTTGTATCCTAACATGTTAGTTTATAACCATATAGACAACAAGTTTTTTTTACTGTGTTTTAGTAACATTTTAGAAAGTTGATTGAGTGTTTGCACAGACATGAATGTATTATAGCTTTTTCCATTTAAAAAAATAAAAAGTCCAGCCAGAATAAAGCAAAAACTAATAGATCTACAAGTAGAAATAAATCCACAATCTCCGATTTTAACATGCCTCTTTTTATATTTGCTATGGGAAATCCTCTGTATTGAGAGATATAAAAGATTTGAACACAATTGGCAAACTTGACCTCAGTCATTCATAGAACAATTCAATGAAGCAGAGAACAGCAAACTGGGCCAGATTCTGCCTGTGGCCTGTTTTTGAAGAAAATGTTATCTAAGAATGGTTTTTACATTTTAAAAGTTATGAAAAAAATAAAGATAAATATGTCACAAGGACCATATGGGGGCCCACAAAGCCTAAAATTTTTATATTTGGCTCATCATATAGAAAGTTTGCTGATCCCTGCACTAGACAAACTATAGAATACACTCTTTATAAGTACACCTACAGTATTAAAATATCAGTCAAAGAAGAACTCATAATGAAAATTATAATAGGCTTTAAAATAAATGACAAAAATGATCCTGCTTCTCCTTGTAATGTGTTCCCCAAACTCTGATTCACTTTCCTCTTGCTGAAAGTAACATTTGTTGGTATTGGGGAAATTGGATGTTTATATGCAAAAAAAATGAAACTAGACCACCTTCATACACCATATATAAGAATAAACTCAAAACGAATTAAAGACTTAAATGTAAGATTCAATACCTTAAAAATCCTAGAAAAAAACAGACAGTAAAATCTTGAACATTTCTCTTTGTGATATTTTTTTCCTGATATATCTCCTCAAGCGAGGGAAGAGAAAAATAAATGGAACTACATCAAATTAAAAAATTTTTACAAACCAAAGGAAACAATCAACAAAAAGGCAGCCCACTGAATGGAAAAACATATTTGCCAATAATACATTCAATAATGGATTAATATCCAAACTTTGAAAAGAATTCACACAACACAACACCAAAAGAAAACAAACTCCAATTAAAAAATGGACAAAGGATCTGCAAAGATCCTCCTCCAAAGAGGACATACAGATGGACCACAGATATAATAAGATGCTCAATTTCACTGATCATCAGAGAAATGCAAATTAAAACCACTGTAAGCTATCACCTCACACCTGTCAGAATGGCTATCATCAATAAACTCATAAATGACAAGTGTTCATGAGGCTGTGAAGAAAAGGGAACCCTTGTGCACTGTTGGTGTGAATGTAGATTGGTGCAGCCACTGTGGAAAACAATATGGAGGTTCCTCAGAAGATTGAAAATGGAACTGCCTGTATGAATCAGTGATTCCATTTCTGGGTATATATATCCAAAAAAACCCTCAAAATACTAATTAAAAAAAAATACATACACTCCTATGTTCATTGCTGCATTATTTAACAATAACCAAGCTATGGAAGCAACCCAAGTGCCCATCAATAGAAGAATGGGTAAAAAAAATGGTGGTATATATAAACAATAGAATATTACTTGGCCATAAAAAATAAAAAAGTTTTACCATTTGTGACAGCATGAATGGACCTAGATGGCTTTATGCTAAGTGAAATAAGTCAGACAGAGAAAGACAAATACAAAATAGTGTCACTTATGTGTGTACTCTAAAGAACAATATAAACATACAAAAAAACAGACTTATAGATACAGAAAACGGATTGATAACTGCCAGAGAGGAGGGGGCTTGCAGACTGGGTGAAATAAATAAAGGGA
This sequence comes from Murina feae, assembly GCA_004026665.1. NCBI lineage: Eukaryota > Metazoa > Chordata > Mammalia > Chiroptera > Vespertilionidae > Murina > Murina feae. The sequence continues at coordinate 21,184 of PVJC01013050.1, forward strand.
CCAAGAAATACAAATTGGTGTTACAAAGTAGTCATGGGGATGTAAAGTACAGCATAGGAAATATTCTACATAATAAAGAGGGAATATGCAAATTGACCATCACTCCAGTCAATTTGCACCCACAGCCGAGACTAAGTTCCCATAACAAGCCTTAAGGAGCAATCAGCAGCGACCTGAGGCTGCACGCCCACTCACCTCCTGCATGGGGCTTGACAGGGGACCTCAGGTTGTGCCCTCCACCTGCAGGGCTTGACAGGAGACCTCAGGCTGCTCCCCCCATCCTGGCACCAGGCCAGAAGACCTGAGGCTGTGCCCCCCACCCAGCGGGACTTGACAGGGGCCCTCAAGGTGTGCCCTCCGCCCTGGTGCTGGGCCAGGGGACCTCAGGCTATGCCCCTCACCTCAGCACCAGGCCAGGGGAACTCAGGCTGTGCCCTCTGCCCCAGCACCAGGCTGGGGGATCACAGGCCACTCCCTTCACCCAGCAGGGCTTGATGGGGGACCTCAGGCCGTGTCCCCCTGCCCTGGCACCCAGCGACCTGAGGCTGCACCCCCCTACACACACCTGGCAGGGCTTGACAGAGTGGAACCGGCCAGGTCTGGATCTAGCCCAATGAAGGGGGGCCGTACAGGTTTGGGTCTTAAGCGAGTTTGAGGTGCACGTGGGTGGTTGAAGACTTGACTCTGGGTTCCATGATGCACCCCAGACTCTGACAGGAGGAAGATTTTCATATACGTTTTACTAATTTTCTTTAATCTCTGACACTTCTATCAAGAGAAAGAGCAAATAGCAATATTAAAATATTTCCTCTAATCCCCTTTTAATGTGCACGAATTTTGTGCATTGGGCCACTAGTAGTCGATAATATTGCAATAACTACATATAGTGCCAAGTGGGTACTGGAAATACCACTTTGTAAAGTACGTATATGATTGTCTAATCACTATTCTGTACAACTAAAACTAACAGAAAATAATATTAAATGTAAACTGCAATTTCCAAATTGTTTTAAAATTCAAAAATTTAAAATACCTACAATGACACTGTCACATCTAAAAATTAATAAATAAATAATAAATAAATAACATTTGCCAGAGTCTTCTGTAGTTAAATTGGGGCCATATAGCTGGCAATGAGCAATTATAAACATTTCTGCATAATAAGTAACACTCTTTCCATTGACATTTGGGTTTTATGTTCCCTCCCCTTGAATTGGGTTCAACTTTGATGACTCACTTATACCTATTAAATTGCAGCTAAAATAATGTGTAACTCCTAAGGCAAGAAAAAGTCCTACTGCTTCCACTTAGATCTCTTGAGTCACTTGTGCTTGGAGGCACCCTAGGAGAAGTCCAAATACCTTACATCCTTCAGCTGTGAAAAACACAGACCACATAAAGAGGCTACATATATGTGTTCTGGCTGAAAATCCCTACTGAAATTCCATCTGACAACCAGCACCAACAGCCAGGCATACATGCGAAGACACTGGTGAAATCAGCCTTTAGTCCTGAATTGACTCCCAGCCATCAAGTCTTACCAACTGAGGCCCCAGATATTCTGAGACAGAGATGAGCTGTCCCTGAAGTACCCTGTCTGAATGTATGGCCCACAGAATCTGTAAATTTAATAAAATGATGATTTCAAGATACTGGGTTTTGGGGTAGTTTGTTAGGCAGCAATGCTAACTAGAACACTAACCAATGGAATAGAGGTAGGTATTACATATGCCACTTCTAGACCTAGCCATATATCCCTCTTACTCTAAATTCTCTTCCATAGTGACTCTTAGAATAGGAGGTTTGGTTGACAGCATTATATGAAGTCTGGATTTTGGGAAACCACTTGGAGTCTAGCCAAAAAGAACTACTTGACCCATATTAGACCCATAGATAGTAAAAAAATAAATCTTTACTATGCTGAGTCATGGGTATCTACACTAATAAAGGAGTAATATTGAAATTGACCATTTCTTCGGGACACCTAAGCCATGCTCACCAGCGAATCAGAGTGGCTATATGCAAATTAGCTCAGCCAAGATGGAGGCCGGCAGCCCTGGAGGCGAGTGCAGTGCAGGCATCAGGGTGAGCAGGTGTGTAGGTGATTGGGGCGCCAATGTGCGGGTGGCAGGCCGCAGGTTGGGTGGGTGTAGGCTGGGCTGAGGGACCCCCCCAGTGCACAATATATTGTGCACCGGGCTCCTAGTCTATATATATAAACCCTAAGCAACCAGTCGACCAATCAATGGGTTGACAGTTTGACTGGTCGTTAGGATGTACAATGACCACCAGGGAGCAGATGCTCAAAACAGGAGCTGCCCCCTGGTGGTCAGTGCACTCTCACAGTGGGAGTGCCACTCGGCTGACCGCAGGTGCTAGATGCCAGGCTCATGGCTGGCAAGCACAGCTGCAGCAGCTCGAGCCTCTCCCGCCTCCACAGCAGCACTACCAAGAACAGCCTCGGAGGCAGGCACTGCAGGGCTGGGATGAGCGAGAGCAGCTTGGCGCCCCCCACCTCACACACACACACACACACACACACACACACACACACACACACACACACTGCCTGGGCTCAAGCTCCTCCTCGGCTGCCTGCCACTTTGCACACTACTACACCCTCGGGGGTCCTAGATTGTGAGATGGAGCAGGCCAGGCAGAGGGACCCCATGCACCGGGCCTCTAGTTCAGACATAATTGTCCATTCTATCTTACTAACATAAATACATTTTGAAATTTGAGGGATGAACCTAAAGCAGAATTTAGAGGAAAATTACCTACAAATTCATATATTACAAAAGGAGAGTACTGAAAACTTAATGTCAAGATGTAATAAAAACAAAAGCAGAATAAACCTCCAAAATATAGAAAATACATAAGAACAGGAAATAAATAAATAAAATTCAACATTAAAATATTTCATTTTTTAATTTATGAAACTGATACACCTAATGCAAGACTTACCAAAGAGAGCAAAGGTGAAAGAAAGCAATTCTAAGATTGCAAAAGGGAATCTCACTGTACATCTTATAGACATTGAGAAATAACAGCAAAATATTACAAAGTTACACCCATATAAAAGCTGAAAAACTCCTAGAAAATATATCTCATCAAAACACAAAAAGAAATAGAACATCTTACTAATTCTATATTTTAGAAGTATTAGATCAGCATTTAAAACTGTCCCATAAAGAAAATAGTATCAAATAACTTTGCTGGAAAATTCTACCAAACATTTCAAGGAGCAGAGTCCAATCCTACACCAACTTACCACTGAATAGTAAAAAAGGTATTTTTTCCAATTATTTTTATAAGACCAACACAGTCTTTTTAAAAATATATTTTTTATTGATTTCAGAGAAGAAGAGAGAGGGAGAGGGAGAGAGGAGAGAGAGAGAGAAACATCAATGATGAGAGAGAATCACCAATTGGCTGCCTCCTGAATGCTCCCTAGTAGAGATCGAGCCCACAACTGGGGCATGTGCCCTTTGCCAGAATCGAACCTGGGACCCTTCAGTCCACAGGCCAATGCTCTATCCACTGAGCCAAACTGGCTAGAGTCCAACATAGTCTTAATATTAAAACAAGCTAGACCATGTAGGGAAAGATTACAGAGCAATCCCATTCACTGCTGTGTACTCATGGATCTCCAAAAGGCCATCCAGAAGCACAAACACATATGAGCAAGCCAAATACGTAAATAACTAAAAATCATGTGTAGCACAAAGAAATTGACTTTATCTTAGAAATATAAAAGGGATTTGATTTTTTTTAAATCCAGCAAGTTATTTTGCCACATTAATAGTTCAAAGAAGAAAACTGAAAAATCATTTGTCTATTAATTCCTGTTTTGGGTTTTGTTCTAAGTGAATAATTAGGGATGTGGGTGAAGATTTTCTAAGATAGTCCCCATTTTTCACCCATTTCGCCTTGTATACACTTTGCCATGTGACTGCAGTCCTCACCCTTTGATTCCGAGGCTGGCTGTGTGACTTACTTTGACCAGAGGATATTGGCAGATGTGATCCCTTCAGAGACTTGCAAATGTGGTTCTGGATTTCCACTTCCTCTCTTGCTGTTCCTTAAACATACCCAGTGCTTCTGCCTTCAGCCCTTTGTCCTTCCTGCTCCCTCCATCTGAAATAATCTTCCCTGTACATTATCCACACACCCAACTCCTTGCTTTTATTCATGTTTCTGCTTGTTACCTCATCAGAGCAACTTCCCTGAATGTCCATGTTAAGGCAGTATATATCCATGAAAAAGAAATTCATAGCACCTAATGCTAATTTGTTCATTGGCTGTCTTCCCTGACTGGAGTAGGATATCCATGGGTGCAGGGACTTTTCCTATTTTACCAGTGCCTAGAATAGTGCCTGGCATATAGTTAGTATTCAAGAAATATTTGCAGCCTCAAAAATATGCCTCAGATCTTACTGATGCAACCAACCACTTTAACCTTCATTAATTTAGCAAAATGTAACACACCAAAACCTGATGCTTGTTGGGGGTGGGGGTGATGGAGTGAGATGGGAGTTAAAAGTGGCTAAAAGATGGAATAGTTACTTAAAATGTGTTTAAGAAAGTACCCAACCATGCAAAGCACATGCTTGTCATTAGTCTTTCCAGCTATCCCACACACTGAGAATCACAAACCAAATCTTCATAGAGTCATATTGATGCATTGTAATTTAAGCCAGTTATCTACTCTAATAAAAGAATAATATGCAAATTAATCATCACTCCAAGACACCTAAGCCACGCCCACAAGCCTATCAGAGAGAATGTATGCAAATTAATCCATCAAAGATGGCAGTTAATTTGCATACACAGGAGAGCGAAGACTAAAGACAGCATAGAAGGAAGCCAAGTGCTGCAGAAGGGGGCCAAGTGGTGGAGAAGGGAACAGAGCTGAGGCAGTGGAGATGGTGAAGAAGGGAGGGAGAAGCGGGGGTGGAGGTGGCGGGGAGGCCTAGGCAGCAGAGACAGGAGCTGAGGTGGCAGAGAAGGGAGCTGAGGTGGGCTTCGCTCCCTTCTCTGCTTTGCTCTGGTTTAGGAAGCCCTATTCTTGCAGGAATCTTCCTGCAACGGGCTACTAGTTAATAATAAGAAAGGAGCAAAGGGAAGGCCAAATATTACCAGCATGCTCAGTAACATCTGGGTTAAAAGGCTGTCAGTAACCCCTGGCAACAAGTCATTGGCCAGGGTAGGTGTGGCTGCTGCAAACACAGGAAGATTTGAGATACTTGAGCTCCTAAGCAAAGGAGCTTGCTCTCTTGCTCTCTTGGGACTGTTGTTGCAGGAGCTGTGCTTCCTTGGCTCCCCTGCATCAGCCCGCATGGCCTACAGCCATGTGGACCCCTTGCACGATGGGGACTAATGGACTACAGCTAGCCTGATGCTACACAGAACCCCACTCCAAAATGGAACAGAAACTCAAGATACTGGTTTTGCTTCTGGAATCCCCAGCTGCACCTCTTCTGGGACTGGATTAAGGGAAATAGGACTTTGCAAATGCAGGGATGTAATTCGACAAAAATAAAGCTTTCTACCACAACTCATCCTCCTGTGGGGGTCTCTGGAAATGCTTATTCCAGCAGCACCGCCAAGAGCCTGACTTCCACTAGCAACAGAGAAAGACCATCCATGAGTTCTTCTGATAACAGTATGAAAAATAGAGGAGATAGACATATTTTGGAGAACCTAAAGAAAATTTGAAGGAAAAACTTGAAAAATATAATGAGTAAGAAACCCAAGCATGGATGTGTTGCAGAAAGACCAAAAACTAAGCGACGCTTTTAAGAGGTGGAAAAATTACAATTTTAATAACACGCGCGGTCTCTGGGGTGTCTGAAATCCCAAATCCAGAGCTCCGGTAACACGCAAGAACCTTGCTTTATGACTGCCCCTTGAGTTCATTGATTTGCAAATATACTCCCTGCCACCAGGTGTGCTTAGGTTTGGGCTCAGAACAAAGCCCCCTGCCCTACCGCAGGACAGGGCTTTGTTTGGTTTAATGGCCTAACATTCCTTGCAAAACCAGTCTTCCTCCTCAGATGAAGCACTAATAAGTGATGATCACAGTGTACAAGGAAGAAAATGAAGTATCTTCACTCAAAATGTTTGAATGTGAAAAACAGAAATATCTGGACTCAAATAAAACACTCATATAACGTGACAAATGAAACCCACAAATTAAAGAACAGAAAATACATAAAATGATCTATTTTTTAAATTACAACCATAACTGAATGTGTTATTAAATAATTAGGCAAATAATAAAGGGCTTGTGGTTATAATATGGTGACAGTATGTCATAAAATGTGATTAGAGAGATAAAAAATAGGTACTAACTAAAGCTAAATTCTGGGAATTATTTTTAAGGAAGTGACTCAGCATGTACCAGTGGTCTTGTTCATACCACATAGATGCTTTCATTGTATTAATGAAATGACTAGATGTTAAAAAGGAAAGAAAAAAACACAAAAAAATTTAAAAAAACAACTATGTACAACAGGGTAAATAGCTTGCCTAACTGAGCCTAGATGAGTCTAAGCTATTTTTAGTCTATGAGTCCGTCCGTCCTAAAAAGCTCCCGGGAATTGAAGGGAAATATGAAAAGAGAAAATTTGTTTTCTTCCCAGCTGAATGATACCAAGATATTCCTGAAATACATTTTAAAAGGCTTTTCTTTCCAAAGATAACTCAGTTTCTGTCAGTCACGGAGAAAATAAAAAGGGGGAAAGTTTATTTTTATAATACAACATTTCCTCCACTAGGCCCTCTCCAGGGTGACCACTGTCAACTCCCTGAGTAAATGAAACATCTGTAAATCAGACAAAGAATCTGGTTTTGCTCAGTTTAGGAAAAATTCTTTTTAATTATACGTGTCGGTCTAATTCTGGGTACCCTTCTCAAATCCAGGTTCAGGTGGTTTTTGGTCCAACATTACTTATCCAATATATGTTTTCTAATGTACTGAGACTTCGTGTCTGGCCCAGCATGTAAGGCGCTTGGAAGTTACCACTTCTTCCTAACATGTAAACGTCTGAGCAAACTGAAAAATCAGTAGCTTTTCTTTGACCGTAAAAGAAGTGAGGTCACAGGGCAAACCACAAGAGACTCACACAACTCACTGGAGCAGAAACCTTCATAGGAACCAGTGTTGAGGTAGGAAACTCTGAAATGCATTCAACAAATTGCTGGAGGCACGGGTGCCTGCAACTCAGGGAGACGGGGGTGGGGATACACATTTGCAAATTTTACCTCCTGAAACTCTACCAAGTTCTCACAGTGATTATCAGAGGAAAATGGCCCAGTGCTTCCCGCAGAGAGAGGGGCAAAGGAACCATTTTGAGATATGTCAGAGCCTTCTGTTCTTTTTAATAAGATCTGCCCCTGTGAAGGGAGAAACTAGTTAACTAGAGCTTAAAGCCTGCTGGTGTTTTATCCAAGTCTAGCTGACCTGGGGGTAGAGAAGTACTCAACTCCAGCCATCTCCAGTCTCCATGCAGAGGTAAGGAAATATTCAACTCCTGCCTCCTCTAGCCATCGTGTCTTTTGTAACCATCGTGTCTTTTGTAACCATCATCGCCATCCATCTCCAAAACTTTTAATCTTGCAAAACTGAAACTCCATGACCATTGAAATTAATTCCCATCTCTCAACTCCCTGGGCCAGGCAAACACCATCCTAATTCTGTCTCTATGAGTTGGACAATTCTAGGTACCTCATATAAGTAGAATCATTTAATTTTTGTTCTCTTGTGTCTGACTTATTTCACTCAGCACAATGTCTTTAAGGTTCATTCATTTTTCAGTGTGTGTCAGAATTTCTTTTTGACACGTGCCGAATAATATTTCATTGTATGTATGCTAGTATTTTGTTGAGACTGCTTGCATCTATATTTTTTGGAGATATTGGCCTATAGTTTTCTTTTCTTCTGTCTTCATCAGGCTTCAGTATCAGGGTATCTGGTAATAGTATCAGGGTAATAATTTTCTCATAAAATGAATTTAGGAATGTTTCCTCCTCTTCAATTTTTTAGAAGAGTTTGAGAAAGTTTGGCATTAATCCTCCTTGAAATATCTTGTAGGATTTTCCAGTGAAGCCATCCAGTTTTCAGCTTGTCTTGCTTGGGAAGTTTTAAAAATTATTACTACTGTTACTGACTCAATCTTCTTACTCATTATTGGTCTGTTCAGATTTTCTATTTCTTCATGATTCAGAGCTGGTTGGTAGGTTGTATGTGTCTATGAATTTAGTGATTTCCTCTAGATTGTCCATTTTACTGGTGTAACATTATTCATAGCAGTCTCTTAGAATCCTTTGTATTGCTGCGGTGTCAATTGTAATGTCTCCTCTTTCACTTACAATTCTATTTATATGAGTCCTCTCTTTTTTTCTTGGTTAGCCTAGCTAAAGGTTTGTTGATTTTATCTTTAAAAAAAACACAACCAAACACCTTACAGTTTTGTTGATCTATTCTTTTTCTATTCTCTATTTCATTTATCTTTACTCTGGTCTTTGTTATTTCCTTCTTTCTTTTATCTTTGACCTTAGTTTGTTATTTTCCTAGTTCTTTGAGGTATAAAGTTAGGTTATTTGAGATCTTTTTTTCTTAATGTAGACATTTTTAGCTATACATTTTCCTATTATAATTGCTTTTGCTGCATCCTGTAAGTTTTGGTATGTTGTGTTTCCATTTTCACCTGTCTTAAGACTTTTTCGTATTCCTTTTGATATCTTCTTTGACTCATTGATTGTTCAGTAGTGTGTTGTTTAATTTCCACATGTTTATACATTTTTCATTTTTTTCCAGTTATTGATTTCTATTTCATACCATTGAGGTCAGAAAAGATGTCTAATAAGATTTTGTTAAGACTTGTTTTATGGTCTAGCATATGATCTATCCTGGAAATGTTCTGTGTGCCCTGGAAGAGAATATGTGTTCTGGTGCTGTTAGATGGAATGTTCTGTATATGTTTGTTAGGCCCATTTTGTCTATAGAGTTATTCAAGTCTCCTGTTTCCATACTGGTTTTCTATCTGGATGATATATCCAACATTGAAAATGGAGTATTGAGGTCCCTTACTATTATTGTCCTGCTATATTTTTTCTTCCCTCCAACTTGTTAATGTTTGCTTTAAATATTTAGGTCCTCCAATGTTGAGTGATAGTATTTACAATTATTATATCCTTTTGATGAATTGGCACTTTCATCATTTTATAATGTCCTTCTTTGTCTCTTGTGACAATTTTTTACTTAAAATATATTTTGTATGATATAGTGCAGCCTGTCCTGCTCTTGATTGGTTACCATTTGCTTGGAATATCTTTTCCCATCCCTTCATTTTCAACCTATGTTTGTCCTTAAAGCTAAAGTGAATCTCCTAAAGCTTGTTTTTAACCCTTGGTAGCTTTCCTGCTGACAAGGAAATTAGCCACCAACATCTCTTACATCCAGTCTTCACCATCAGGCACTTCAATAATGTGCAGGACACACACACGCCTTTAAGGAAATATATGATTATGCAAATACCTCAAACTATATATTGGACAAATTAGTGCTTGATCAATTATATTAGATCAAGCCTCTTCACTCTAAAATATTTAAAATAGAAATGTAACGCTATGTTTCAATGTGTCAAAATTCACTTTCTTAGAATTTGTATCAGAAGTCCACATATTCAGAGATTTGTTTCAGGAAGAGAATTAAACCAAATTTACAAGGTGCCAGACTCAGATGTACTTTGTTTTATGACATTTACAGGTGATATTTACATATACCAAGTCATAAGCCCTGCATATCAGCTCTCTTAAATTTAGTTTGCATTTCACAGAATCTTTGTGGTTCTGTGTCCTCTGCCTGTTTTCTCAGATGGGTTTTGAACACCTCACACAAATGGACTTTGTTTAGAATCCAGTAGAACTGAGAAGCTCCAGTGGTCAGATAACCCAGACAGTCTCAACTTCATTCTGTTTTAAGCCCTTAATATATTTTAGTATGCCTCTCTCCTTTCCTCTAAGAAGAAAAAAACAAGCAAGGGTGACCTTTACTATTTCTCTTAAGCAAAATCCGCTTCCTTTGAGCCTTCCTCTGAAGCTTTATTGGTCATTTCCCACTGGTCCTTTGATCCTTATGTCCTGGATTTACCTGCTTTTATCCTCCTCGATTTGCCTTTTCATATTCGTTGAATTAATAGTTAAGAGAAAATTTTAGATTAATTTTTGTTTCTCTGAAATAAAGTGCCATACAGGATGGGGCAAAAATAGATTTACAGTTGTTTGTCTGGAAAATAATACAATAATCTATAATAATAAAAGAATAATATGCTAATTAGACCAGATGTCCTTCCAGATGTCCTTCCTTCTGGACAAAGCTGCAGTGGGCAGGAGCCACAGAACATGCCCTAGCCATGGTGGTGGTGGTGGTGGGCAGGGGCCATGGCCAAGGCCCTTGCACAAATTTTGTGCATTGGGCCTCTAGTTAGTAGGTAATAGCACAAAAATAAACTCTGTATTTACACACTCACAACTATAAACCTACTTTAGCCCCACCCTGTATTTCATTAACAAGTCAAAGCTCTGATGACGTAGATATTAGAAAAAAGTCAGGAACTCATTCTCTACATATTGATAAGAGGACATATGGTTTCTTCTCTGTGCAATAATAGACAAAAGTGAGTAACAGGAAAATGGTTCAAGAGAAAAAAAATAAAGAAAGTGCCACGTGTTATGCCCAGATGCCATGATCCCCAAAGACCACTAGGGAGCCCAAGTCCGATGCAAAAGCAAAGAGCCTTTATTTGAGCTAGCTCGAGCTCAGTCCCACACACACTCACTGACACAGCGGCAGGGTGGAGAGAGAGAGTGAGTTCCAACCAAACAAAGGTTTTATAGGGGGTCTAGGGGCAGTGGGTGGGGTAATGTATGTGGCCCCTGTTGATTGGTCGAGGGAAGGGCCAGGATTTGGTTGCACAAGGGGCAGTATGCAGTTAGCCTAATCTGCATCCCCATTGGCCTGTTTGAACAGTTTGGAGTCAGTCTTACACAGCCCTTTCACCAGATAGGCATGGCTCAGTGGTTAAGCACTGACGTATGAATTAGGAGGTCATGGTTCAATTCCCAGTCAGGGTACATGCCCTGGTTGAGAGCTCGATCCCTAATAGGGGCATGCAAGAGGCAGCTGGGCAGTGATTCTCTATCAATGATGTTTTTATTTCTATCTCTCTCACACACTCTAACTTCCTCTATGAAGTCAATAAAAAATCGTTTTTTTAAAAAAAGGTGACTCAGAATCTTTAATTCTGTTTTGTTCATGACTAAGCACCTATGAGAAGCTTTGAAACAATACTTTCTCCTTTTACATTCCTGTTCTCATGTCCTAAAATAAAATCATAATTATAAGAGCTATCCATTATTGAGCAATTATGATATATCAAGAATTGTATGTACTAGACATTTTTAAGAATTACCTATCAGATAATTAGGTAGTAGACCTCAGATTCCTGACACACAGCTACTTGAGTCCAAAGTCCATGATCTGGGACACTTGGCTTTTCCAAATTTTTTTACCCGAACCCAAGTGATGGGTTAGGCATGGTGTATGTGGTCAGGCACAGTGAGAGATGGAAATCTTCCCAGAAGCAGTGAGTGAGTGGCACAATGAGACATTTCATTACAGAGGTGAAGTAAGGATTACAAAAGTCAGAAACATTTATGGGAAAGATTATTTCCTTTGCTTATCCTGCCTTTCCCCTCCTTTTCCTCAACTACTTACTGGGGCTTGGTTTTAGAGATTGCCCTTGCTTCCAAACACTGGTCTAAACAGATGTATAATGTAGTGTCTCTGAACACAGATCTATGGTAAGATTTTTAGTGATCCCCATCAGGAGGTAAAAATAAGGGCATTAATGAATTTTACATTAAACTAATGGTATCAAATTGATGTAATAGCCTATATTCTGAAATATGTCTATTTTTCTATTTTCAAAACCATTGCATAAAAATTTTAAATAAAAAAATAAAATACTCTTTAGCTTTTATTTATTTGTTTGTTTGCTTGCTTTTGAGGCTGAGTGGAAACACTCCTTGAAATCCTAGTTTCATAACCACAATTCTAGCCAAAATAAGGTGGGGAGCAGAGGATTCAGTGAGAAAACTCTAGCAGGCATGTATGTAAATGGTAGAACAGAAATGCGGGTGCTGAAGAGATGGTGAAGAAATTGTTGCAGTACCCAGCACAGGGTTAGTTAAAAGCCTATAGTTATATGTTGTCACTGGGAGTAGAAAGAAGGGGTGGGATGCAAGGCTCATTCAGAGGATGAATCAGTAGGACTTTGTGCCATGGGAAAGAAATGGAAAGAAATACTTGCTAAAGGCATGTAGTGATGGAATAATTAGCAAACAGCTATTACTAGTAACTCCTTGAAGTTACTAGTAATTCTGTAGCTTCAAATTTAGTGAGACTTCCATATCACTGTGAGGAAAACATCCAAAGTGTAACCCCACTGAGAATAACCAGTGTTCTAGCAGATTATTGGCTAAGTGGCACAGTGCTGGGTTCATAGTAGGTACTTAATAATTATTATTCACATCCAACAATGAAATCTTCTTTTGCCTTAACAACTCCCTGGGGTTCAGAGGAGATAGTTTCACTTGACTAGAGATTAATTTTACACAGCATAGCAGCAATCCGAATACCGGTCAGAGAGCATGAGGGGGCACAGGAGTCTGCCCTTTGTCAGAGCACTGCTTCAAGACCCAGTCGGATAATTCATTTAAAAAAAAAAAAAAAAAACAGGAGAGAAGAAACAATCCTCTTGTGGCCTCATTGGTAAGGATACTCTGTAGTTAATTGAATGATAGCAAATCAGCAAACATGCACTTGGCCCCTACTATGTGCCAGACATTGTGTATGTGCTAGGCATCAGAATATAATTTAGACACATTCTGCCCCAGAGGAGCTCTGCGCCTAGAGGACAAGCCATATAAACAGCACTTGGAGTCACACAGACACAATTCACTATGAATCTCACCACCACCAAATTACTGTGAGGCAAGAAACATATTTTTCTGCTTCATAGTCTGCCATTTGAGATACCAGGTTAATATGGCACAGAGACATCCAAGAAAATTCATTAAAAATAGAGTTGAACTTTATGAAACTACTAGAGGCCCAGTGCATGAAATTCATGCACAGGAGTGGGGGGGTGGCCTCAGCCTGTCCTATACCCTCTCCAATCCAGGAACCCTAGGGGCTGCTGGCTCCTAACTGCTCACCTGCCTGCTGGCCTGATCCCCCTAACTGCTCTCCCCTGCCAGCCAATCCTCCTTACTGCTCTCCTCTGCCTGTCTGACCGCCTGTAACTGCCTCTGCCTCAGACCTGCCACCATGGCTTTGTCTGGAAGGATGTCCAGAAGGTCATCTGGAAGATGTTCAGTCTAATTAGCATATTACCTTTTTATTAGTATAGATAAATCTTCAAAGCAATTGTGCAAAACATTGTTGTAAATCATCTTTCATTTAAATAATAATTAATCCCATCCTATATTTTTAGTAATGGCTAAGTCATGAAGACTCTTGAGAGAGTATAATGTATTATTCCCATATAAAGTACGGGTTTTTGTTTTTTGTTGTTGTTTTAATCTCAAAGTGCTCTAAAAAAAGTCTTTAAGTGTGGATTTTAGTTTCCTACTACCCAGAGAAGACCAGCAGGTAGTATTAAGAATAGCCATCATGTAAATTTTAAACACTAAATCTGTTTGGCCCTAAAATGCGATTGGTGCTTATAAGGCCCTGGCATAGACACTATGCTTATCCTAGCACGGTTCTTGCGCAATAATCAACACCCTTCAATCTGGTTTTCTTAACTATAATCACTTGCTACTAGCCTAGACCTATTCTCCCTAGGAGTCCCATAGGACTTCTGTCCCCCATCCATGTCATTCCTTTCTCCAGCACACACACTACACATCCCTAACCCTGCTGCCCACCCCACCCAACACATACATACCCACAGTGAGTGTTTATGCCAACGCCAGGCCTGCTTGCCCTTAAATCTTTTTCTAACCCTTGTTTTTATGTGAGCCCTTCCAGTTACACCTCCCAGTTCCCAGGAAATGGGCTTCCAACTGGATTGAGCTAATGGGAGCCATTCCCTAAAGACTGGGTCAGGGAACTGGGAGCAGAGGAAAGGAGAACTCAAGTTATCCTTTCCCTTGCTCTGTGCCAAGGACTCCTTCTCCAGTAGTAAGAGCCGCTTCCCTGTGGCTCCAGCTCCTGCTCCATGTGCCGACTCTGGTTCTATCTTTCACTGGGTCACCAAGGTTATAGCACAAACACTTTGCTTCTCCCTCCAGCTAAGGATGGTAATGGCTCCCTGAGGCTACTAATCTCTGTGCTGCTTTGCCCCTCCCCTCTGTGGACTTTGCAGGTTTTCTAACCACCTGGGTAGCTAATTGTGAGCACTACATTTCATGTTTCAAAATCTCAAAGTGTTTTCTGTTTACCTGGTTGGACACTTACTGTGCTCTAACAGCGGGAGTTTTCACGATGTGTCTGTCTGGCACTGTACTTTTTATATTAACATTCTTATTTAATCCTCACAACAATCCAAAGGGTGGGTTTTCTATTTGTATGCTGCAGGAAAGGAAAGTGATCATCTCTCCAAGCCTCAAAGTCACTCAGTTAGTAACAGAGTCCAGATTAGAACTACTAGTAAGGTGGAATTACTTTTCACTCATTTTTACTTATTTATACATCATAAACTGTTTAAAATCTGGGTCTATGAGGATCCTTCTTACGTCTCCTCATGGTGTTTGGCACAGTTAGGAACAGTGCGGATAGAGACTCGACAATACTGATTAACTAACTGAATAATTCCATGAGAAGTAGTAGGCCACAGGAAACCTGTATTCTAAGAACATGCTTAAACCATTTCAGTTTCTTGCTCCCATCCATGTTCTCCCACCCCAAGAAGACTTACTAGTATGAGAGAGGAGAGAATTAACAGGAGTGAGAAGGCACCACAAGGGGTAGAAATGCTTGATCCTAATGAAGAATGGCCTCCAGGGCTCATGTCAAGTAGCACAGCTTTAACAAACAAAACAAAGGTTTGATTCTGGAAAGGCAGAACACAGGAGTACATGGCAAGCAGATAGCCGAGACATGCCCTGGATAATCTCTCTCTGAGATGAACCATGGAATACTCAAAATAGAGCTGCGTCCAAAGAAACAAACCCAGGCAGGAATGGGAAAGGAATGCTGGTCCCAGCCAACTGGCTTAACTACAGCACAAGATGCCTGATAAAGTCCGAAGACCTAGCAGAGGGAGAAACATTCTGGAATCCAAAAGCCTTGGCAGACTGACCTCATGGAAGTGGCCAATTGTTAGTGTCACTAAAACTCACATTAAGAACTTAATTCCTTCCAGTATTCTAGCCCCTTGGTATGAAACTATATAAGAACTTCTAAAACCAAGAGTGGAGGGGATGTCGCACCAGCTCAGCTCCCATTGCATTAGGAGAAAACTTGCTTATGGTAGCTGCTTTGTAGCCAAGCCTGCGGGTAGGAGTGGACAGCATCCTCTCTACTGGTAATTGTATGGTCTTTTATTAACTTTCCTTTCATTTTGAAGAGAAATGTGACATTTCCCCTCCACCCCCCAGGAATCTCACATTTACTAGCATCCATTTGTTTGGAACAAACAGAAGGTTTGCCCTTGATGATTATTAGGGATGCTGGGCTCTACCTTCCAACTGCCTTCAAAAAAAGTTTGTCCATTATTTTCTGCACCTGGCCTTGCCTTGCTCTTTTTGTTTCCTTCCCTTCAAACTAATCACCTATCACTACTATTTAAGAAGAAAGAGAAAAACTTAAAAGGAACTGGTCTCACAGAGACAAGTAAGGGGAGAATGGAAAGGAGAGAGATGTCAATAGAATTAAATTTGGGAGTAAAGTTACTTTCCCCAGCCTAATTGAGATATAATTTACCTATAACATTATGTAAGCTTTGAGATGATTCCACATGCCTACATACTGCAATATAGATTTTTAATACATTGTTTACAACACATATGACCATTTTATCTTTGTTATTATGGTAAGAACATTTAAGCTTTATTTTTTTAAATATATTTTTGTTTATTTAAGAGAAGAAGGGAGAGGCAGAGAGAGAGAGAGAGAGAGAAACATTAATAATGAAAGAGAATCATGATCAGCTGCTTCCTACACAGGGGACCCAAGCCCGCAACCCGTGCATGTGCCCTGACCAGGAATCGAATTGTGACCTACTGATTCATAGGTTGGTGCTCAACCACGGGGCCACACCAGCGAGGCTATGCTCTACTTTGATAACAACTTTTAGTGTGTACAATAAGTATTGTTAATTATAGTCACCAGCCAGTACCTTTAACCCCAGAAATTTATTCATCTTCTAACTGAAAAATTGTACTGTTTGACCAACATCTCCCCATTTCCCCCACTCCTCAGTCCCTGGTGACCACCATGCTGATCTGTTTCTATGTGTTGGCTTTGTTGGATTCAATGTAAAAATGAGATCATATAATCTTTTTCTTTTTCTGATTGATTTATTTCACTTAGCATAATGCCCTCAAGAGCCATTGTTGTTACAACTGGCAAGATTTCCTTTTTTCTCGTGGCAGAATAATAGTTAATAGCTCAATTTTGAAAATAAAATGTATTTTAATTAATACTACCTTTATAATTATTCAAAGTGTGTGTATACATTTTGGAGAATATATATATATATATTTTCAAGGAAACCATCATTAATCACATCAAATCTTTTTCTATTTATCCATAATGGATGCTTAGCTGGTTTCCATGACTATTATAAACTAGGGGCCCAGTGCACAAAAACTTGTGCACTCGGGGGGGGGGGGGTCCCTCAACCTGGTCTGCACCCTCTCCAATTGGAGAACCCTCGGTGCTGCTGGCTACTAACCGCTCACCTGCCTGCTGGCCTGATCCCCCTAACTGCTCTACCCTGCTGGCCTGATCCCCCTAACTGCTCTCTGCCTGTCTGATAGCCTGTAACTGCCTCTGCCTCAGCCCTGCCACCATGGCTTTGTCCGGAAGGATGTCCGGAAGGTCGTCTGGAAGATGTTCAGTCTAATTAGCATATTACCTTTTTATAAGTATAGATGCTACCTTGTCTTAAAAATGCAGGTTGTTAGCAGGTTTTCCTATTGTGGAAGGGGAGTCTGCAGTAGCATACTGGGTTCTGACCAGGGCTTATGCACTGGTGCTTTATCTCAGCAGATGAGATTCCTAGAAGAAGACTCTTGGATGTACCTTGAACATTTCTATCGATTTTGCCAAATCCTCCTCCAAAAATGATGAACCACTTTAAACTCCCACTAGCAACCATGCGTGTGCCCTCTGTCCTACTTTGATGCCAATATCATTGATTTCCCTCTAGAAGCTTCCCTCCTCTCAGCTGGGACTGCTTGGCACTTGAGCCAAACT